>SNQJ01S0018728.1:30373-45316 GCA_010110895.2 Picea sitchensis
TCAAGTTTTAATAATGTCATTTCCTTATTATGTTTATGAACATGTTTCTTTGCATTAGATTTAGAACTTGAACTTGAAGAAGAAGGAGGTGATGATGGAGGTGAAGGAGGAATCTGAGGAGGATCCTCTTCCTCTTCACTTTTTCCCTTTGAAGATTCACCCAAAACTGGTCTCTTTCGTTCCAATTAATCCTCATACAAAACTTTCACCATCTCCGACATAGCAAGGAAATTTTTCCGGAACTCTTTCTCATCCTGAGAAAGCCCTTCTTACGATGCCATCTTCTCGCTGTGAGAAGCTCTCTTTCTCAATCCAATTACTAGATTCTCTACAACAATCTCGCCTTCACCACACTGTAGCTTTTCCTTGGTTAACATGCAAAACTCAAATCCAAATGTCAACTAGCTATGATACCACTTGATCCGGAAATATATTTTAATGACTGTGGTTGAGTTATTAATTGCATGCGTTAATTAACCATTTAAGAAGTTGAATGAAAGAGGATGAATTTAATGAGGAAACATAGCAGCCAAAAGACAATATATAGATATGAACTGAAGAAATAAGAACAACAAACCATCACAAGAGAATTGATAACGGAGTTCGGCACAAAATTTCCTACATCTCCAGGCCTTTGTCTCAGTGGGGGAGGCTTCTTTATTAATTCTTCAATGCTTGTATAGTACAGAAAAAGTGCATCGAATGGATCTCATACTGGTCTCACTGTGTTTTTCTTGACCTCATAAATCCAACACAACTAACGGCACTAAAAAATACTGAGTGTAGCTCCCCGAAATGGTCCGCAAGCATCTGCTCCTCAACAGCTTCCCTGCATAAAAATGGCTTTGGCTTGGCTTTGATTCAGCATAACTCTGATATGAATCTCCTTCATGGCCTCAAATAGGCCTGGTTTTTATAGATCTTAAGTTGGTTATCCATCCCCAACTTCCTCCGAAAATCTGGGCTTGAAAAATGAACAATATCTCCCAAAAATGGGCCAAATCCTCCATTAACAGGCTTAAAAATCAATTAAAATCCAAAAACATTATAAAAAACCCACTTTTGTTAAAAAAATCACAGAGTAGCCCCCAATAGGGTGCACGCCCCTGATCTCATGGCACCTGCATAAGATCCAAGGATAAAATCGGAGGGCGCCTTAGCTGGTTAGATCCTTTTGGAGCGTGCCCTCCTGGTTTTATGGGATTCTCCCTAAAACCTTGGGCTGGAGCTTATCCTTGTGCACCCATACACCAAACATTAAAGTTTAAATAATTTAGAACTTGTTTCATATAATAAGAAAGATGGTGGCGCATTGGTAGTTGGACTTTTCCCAAAGCTTGGCGCCTACCAAAGAGGTCATGGGTTCGAATCCCATGGGATCCAAAACTTTTTGACATATGAACCCATTGACCAATCCCATGGTGCCACATGGCAGCCCATGACTCGGCCATGTGGCACCCAACAATTCATCAACAAAATGCCACTTGTCAGCTGTTGGGTGGATCCCTGTCACTGACCAGTCACCTGCTGCTGGGCGACCACTTGTCGCCACCTGCCTCTACCATGTCACCACTGTTGATGTCATGCTGATGTCATCATTTGACTAGACCTATTGACTTTTTGCCTGTTTGGGAAAATGGTCAGAGTATGATAACTCTCGCATACAACATCCATTTGAGAAAGTAAATATATGGTCGAAATCGAGAGAATGGGACAGACGCAATGGCGTTGGTTTCGTTGAATTTTGAGCACTTTCATTTTTTAGCCTTCTTTAGCCCTGTCAAGCTCCTGGATCTGATTCTAGATCATTTCATCATATAAACGTTCGTAGCCGAGGGATTACTAGAAGACATGGGGGTCCCTGACTGCCCTCATCCACACTCAAAGAGGCTTGAGTCATATTTTTCCCATATGGAAATGGGTTTGTTCACACATCAGGTTGTTGTTGTGCCAATAACTTCTGGGCCACCGCAAGTCGAGGGAATAGGTGAGTCAAATGGTCCTTCATGCAAAGGTTACATGGATACTTCAACTTTCTCTTCTCTGTGTTTCCCCCACCATCATTGTTGTTGGGTTTCTTATCCCCCTTACCCTTCTTGTTTCGTTATTTTTTCTTCCCTTCAGGCTGTTGGTTGGCCTTCGAGTTCGTCGACTGCACACTATGTATGTCCGACGTTTGGGTAGGGGCAAAATCCAACCCGAAGGTCTAGCTAGTTGTTGTCTGTTGTATCGAAAATTGTTGCAATTGATTTGACAACTAATCATTGGACTTTGTTTGTGTTGAACCAACTATACCATCGATATGTGGTCCAGAATTTTGTCTGGCCTTGTCAAGGATGGACCGTGGCGCATCTGGCAAGATCTCGTAGAGTAAGCCAAACTGAGAGTATATTAGTTCGAGTTGTTTCACTCTCATTATCGCCTCCTCCTCCGAAAACACCCCCAAAGTTTCAATGTCCTTGGATAACTGAGGTACCAAAGATTTTAGGAACCACTCCAACAATAAATCCGATGGGACTTGTACCTTAATCAAACTCTTCTGATGCCACCATTCTCGGATATGATCTGAGATAAGATCGGCCTTCATCTGCTCAAAGTTTTCCAACAACTCGGTGCCGGCATCATATTTCATGGGTAGATGGAAATGGTTCAGGAAAACCACCGCCAAATCGCTAAAGTAAGAGTATCTTGAGCGATCGATCTCGATGTACCATTTCATGACACCCTCGATAAGAGTGCGTTGAAATAGGAGCAATTGTATGGAGTCATCTCGCAATGAGTTTGATGAGCACCATAGGTGGAAAGTTGTCACGTGATCACCCAGATCTTCACCAGGATTGCCTTTGAATTTCAGAATATCTAAGGGCAACTTAGTCGTCATGGGAGGTCAACGCGGATCATGACAAATTGGGTCGTTAAGAAACCTTGACAAGTCTGGAAAATGTAATGTTTCCAGAAATGATAGTTTGGTCTGGGTAATATGTATAGGAAAAAGGGATACTGGAGTTTGACTGGCACCAGGTTGTTGGGAAACGTTGGGTTGTTGACCAGGGTTCTAGTAGACACCATGGCCTTGACCAGTGTATGGAAACTGCGTTTGTTGGGACATCATCGGTTGATTCCCATAATTGGACGTTGAGGGATGGGTGGGGATTTCTCCCTATGTTGTGTTCCAAATATTCCAGAAAGGGCTTCCCCCTATAGATCCGATGGGCATAGGTATTGAGCCTTGCCCAGGGTTCCATTGACCATGGAAGGGGTTTCCCCCAGTTGGCATCCCTGACGAGGTAATTGATCCCTGCCAAAGATTCCAAAGTCCTTGTGAGGAGAAAACTCCTATACTTCCCCCTGTGTAGGAATAGTACCCTGCAGAGGATTCTGTTGTTCAAAACCAGGGTTGCCCCTGGTCGATATGACAGCTGATGACAAAGTGTTATTACAAATGCGTCGAACAAAGAGAGTGTCATTGAACCCACTGACGTGGTGTAAGAATAAGGACCTAGAATGCCTTCTCCAAACAAGTTGTAGTTCATGTTTGGCCCGACGGATGGCTGGAAAGCACTGCTAAGTGAGGGGGATGGAGGAGGTATATGACCCCCACCGTAAGGGATAATGTTATAGGAGGATGAGGTGCCTCCCATGGACCCTTGCAAGGGATATTTTGATCTCCCTACCCCTAGACCCATGGTCTATAGGGTGGAGTCAGTAAGGAAAAAGTTCATATCGAAGTCGGGCATCCCATATGAAAATAGAGGGCCCGTTGCACTGTGTGTGAACGGAGAAGTGGTCGTGACTGCTGAAGATATCAGACCACTACCTAAAGTAGGTTTGTTCAGGACCATTGTGTTCTGGACTAGCGAAGGTGGGTTAGGGGGTGGAATACCCACTGTGGTGGCAGCCATTGAGGGAGTGTGAGGACTCCCTGACGAAGTAGTATAATTTTCTTCCATAGCTGCTTGTAAAACTATATGATGCTCGTGAATTGTTACCCTTGGAGGAAAAACTTGTACCAAGATTGGCACCGACAAGTTAGTGATCGAAGGGTTAAACAGCTCAAGATATTCTGATCCAAGTTCAGAAACAGTGATTTCCTCTAGATTCAAGTACTCTCCTCTTGGAGCTGGCTCGGGCACAGTTTCCTGCGGCCTGGTCGCTTCGAATGACCCTTTTTGGTCAAGTCTTCGTCGTAACAGTGGTGGTGTTGGCTCCAAAGTAACTGGTGGTAGGCCCTGAAGCCTTCATGACTGATAGAGCTCTTGATCATCCACTTTGTGAAAATATCAACGAAACAATAATCCTTTAAATAACATTTAAAACCAAGCACACACTAGAAAATTTCCTACAAGATAAACCAAGCAAACCATTATCTAGTTGGAAGAACAGTTACGCCAAACAACACTAGAGGAAATTACCGGTGTAGGTGCAACTCGAACATGGAAGCACCCTCCAGGTATAATCTGCAAAGCGTGACCCGACATCTTCCCTAGGTACCACGGCATACCCCTGCAGTCACGTGTGTAAGTCCCTAGAATAAAGGCAACTAAGTTGCCAACTCACGAACAATCACCAGGCGGGTACAATAGACAGTCGGGTGGATCGCAATGATCATGATAACAAGTCCTAAACCTATCGAGGATATCGAAAGCAAGTGTTCTGAAAGACAACTGAGGATTTAGAACAAATTTGAGGTCCACGAAGCTCCGTAGGCAAATGCAAGTCATAGTATCCCATGACAGATCCTCAATATGTTTTCCCCACTACGTTTGGTCTAACTTTGGAGGGGTTATCTTCGATACCTTTCCTCACATGACCTCATGTTTATCCCCTGTGTTAGAGGGGGGTCCCGGATAACTTCCACGTCACTGGAATTTTACACTCCCTAGCTCTGACTCCAATGTTTGTTTATAAGCCTTGAAGAGTTTCCTCTCCAACCTAATTCAGGGCTCTAACCCTAAACTAGTTGATTTACCCTACAAACATAAAAGTCTACTTAATTTTAATCTTAGCGTTCATTTTAAATGTCTTGTTTTAACTCAAAGGATACGGAAGGTGAAACTAGTGATGTGTATGAGAGACGAAAAGAGGAGAAGTAAACGAAACTCTGAAAGAAAAATTACTTCTAGTTAACAATAAAGATTTGAAACTAATTTTTCAAACCAACTTTTTCATAACTAACGCTTTTTTAAGATCTTTAAGAGGAAGGCATAAAACAAAATTTCGCTCGACTACGAGCTACTTAATGTTCTAAGATAACTAACTCCAACTACTTTACCAAACTAAGAAAGGAAAATCATTTTTTTTTTAAATGCTTCAAACAAGAAAAACTTGAAACAAATCTTTTTCTTTTTTTTTTGAAAGCAAATGAAGAGGGGAAAAGAAATACAAGACAAGATTGAAACTGACCTCTGGCCCACTGCGGATCGCAGGGAGTCACTAAAGACACCAAACAGGTTGATCAAAAAAAATCAAAGACTCACCTAAAACCCTTTCAGAATTAAACACAAGAAATATTCAAAAACACAAGCAAAATGACATCTAACCCAAGCTATGACTGTAAAAACAGAGACACTAGGCTCTATCAAGAAACCTGAGAAGTAAAACCTCAATCATGGAAGATGTTGACGACCTCTTCTAAAAAACAGTTTCTTGACACATGTACGCTACTGATGTTTAAGCAGCCTACGTATGTACGTGATCTGTCTAGATAGAAGGGCACGTATGTATGCGTGTTGACCCACTGTAGGGCACGTACACCTCTATAATTTCTCAAAAAAAAGAAAAAATAGACATACATATAGGGGAGGGAGAACTGGTATGGCACCAACAGGTGACTAGAATCCCTTAAAGACTCAATAGACTCAACATAAACTCAGAAGGTATAAAACCAATCAAACACCCAAAAATCCCCTAAAACCCTAGAGGCTTCCCCAGTATGGTCACCAATTTTGGTAGCGGGAAAACCCTCCCTTATGGCTACACCAAGGTTTACAATGTAGGCAGATCAATAACCATTTAAAATTCTCCTACTTCTCTAACTACCCCAAACATACCCCAAAATGATGCAAGAAAAACAAAATGAGAAGGATCATGTAATTGTACCTTTACTCTGCATCCAGTGACAATCCTCTCGCACTTGAAGGATTTGATGACTGCAAACCTCCTCCCAAGGTTGGCCTGCATTCAAAGACAGACAAACAAAAAGATACAACCACACATTTCATACATATATAAGGGTTATATGTTAGAATAAAAACATAAATCAAATGCAAACATTCGACACATCATGTTTTGGGACAGGAAAAGTACTTCTTTTATTGATAATACAATGATCACTTACAACCAAAGTCGACTACTGCTCCACAAATCTGGTACGGGCTCCTCTTCACCAAGATCCAAGTGCACCTCTGTGTAGCTTCTCCTCTCAACCTTGTTCTTGGGAAGTATAATGGGTTTATGATGGAGGAAGGAAGGCAAATTGGGGAATTTTGAGGCAATTCTCACAAAAGGGTTGCAAATGCTTGGGGAAAGGAGGGGATGTGAAACAAGCAGAGTTTCACTGTTCTTATGTATAGATGTGTAATGAGACCCAAACACATCCTTTTATATGACAAAAGGATGGTTATTCAGTTGGGTGGCGGGCTATAGACAATGGATTATTTGGGAAACTACCCAATAGCCCGTAATCTCAACGAATTCCTTGCAAATTTTTAATTTTTGCAACTTTTGCAAGTATACACAGGTTGTAGTGGTGCAACATGCATACTTACATGGATTATAGTGGTGCAGAAAGTGTATGTATGCAGGAATTAGTAGAGCAGGGTGCGTACATCTTCAAAAAAATGATTTTTTAAAAGAACAACTTAGTGATGGCTTGGAAAAAAATGCAAGTAAGAGGGACAAATTCCAGGTATGCATATGTAGAGCAATTTAGGGTTATAACAATGATGAGAGAACACAATAAAATAAATTCTCAAATGATGCAAAGCCTAAATAAGTTGTAGAGGAAAATAAAGAATGGATTAGACTCAAGAAAAATAGAATAAGATAGACATCATGCAAGAATACATAAATATAGAAGAGTCAGTCATTTAAGAAGTGATAGAAGAACTCATATGCATCAATCACGTCCTTACTCAACAAGGAAAGTTTATGTGTTTTAAGACTCCATAAGCAATCCATAAGTGTCTCTTGTTAGGCACCAAATTAGAAGACATGAGTCGGATAGTTTGCAAGGATAGTTGAGGAAGATTAAGCCACCATATTTTTATGGTGAAATAGAAAGAGAAGATGATGTTGAATCCTGGTTGCTTGGAATCAAGTAGTATTTTTTCAGTTGCACAACTACTTATCTAACCTAGAATCTAGAATTTCCACATATCATTTGCATGGAAACATTTCTATGTGGTGGGATCACTTGAAGCAAGTTGAGAACATTAATGAGAGTAGGATCACTTGAAAGTAGTTCAAGAGATATTTTCAGAAGGAGTATCTTTCAGAGCACTTCCATGACAAGAAAATGAAAGAGTTCTTTGAAATTGGGTTGGGGAGCATGACCATGGGAAAATATGAAAATAATTTCTTGGGATTGTTGAAGTATGTGGGGTTTACCAAGGATGATAAGATGAATATATAGAGGTTTTTGAGTGGACTTCCATCATTTTATAAAGAGAATATTCAATATGATGAGCCCAAAAGATTGATAGAGGCCATTACGAAGGGTAACTACCTGTATAAGCAAGGTAAGGGTAAAGAACCTTTACATAAGTCTTGGAGGGATAAGAAGAAGGAGAAATATGATCAGAGAAGGAAAGGATTCAAACCTATATTCAACATAAACAACCCTAATTAAAAGCAGTAATAATAGTCTCCTAAGAATGAATCCAAGAGGGAAGACTCCTTGCGAAAAGGGGAATACCACCAATCAAAAGTTGGGGATGAAAAGAAGATCACATGTACAAGGATTTACCTCATAGAGAAGATGAAATAAATACCATGAACAACATCCAATAGAATACTACAGTAGAATTTGTTGAGCACTCAACACACCCTAAAAATCCTATGTCAATTTTTTACTTTTTGGGTACCACTTGATCTTTGCACTATCTGATTCGACTTCATTTTTGTGAAAATGTTTTTTCTTTTTTCTTATTATTATGACTCTCAGTATCTTTTCAGGACTGTTTTAAACCTATGAAACCCCATGACTTAAAAAAAAAAAGCCTTAAGACCTGAACAAAGAATAAAAGGTCAAAACGCTTCACCTGATACACTTAGATTCTACATCGGAAGGAATTCAACATGGAAAAGAGCCACTTGGGAAACCTCAATCACCGAGTGTCGATCTCCTTTGGCATCGGCAAAAGGAAGTTTTTTTTTGCAACAAAGTTTTGTGTAAGGATATCTTTGATATTCGATTTCTCTTCGACATCAGTAAAAGACGAGGGGAATAGTCACTAACCAAGAAAGAAAAGATATCGATGATAACCGATACTTGACACTCTCATCAGAATCGGTGAAGACCTAAAAGGATCGCAACGAACATTCTGACCATGCTAAAGAGTTCCCCTGATCATCGATCCCCGATGCATTTCGACATCGGGACTTTTTTGAGGAATCTAATCTGAAGAAAAAAAAATGTGATAGGTTTATCCCTGATAGCCGACCCCCGATACCTTTTTGGCATGGGTGATCCCAAGCTCGTTTTAGAACGCACAACTTGAAGAAAGTCACAACTTCGATTAATACATGTGAATTAGGTCATCGGTCTTCAACGCCACGTCTCTTTGCTGGATTGGAGACCCGTACGGTCTAGTTTCACCTCAATTCATCCTTGGTTCCCTAGGTCCAAGTCACACCTCCGACTCAGCTTTACATCGACAAAAATGTTCATAGTACATCCCGACCTCCTGATTCACCCACTGAAAAAGCGACACGATGGGACGTTTTAGCGTTAGATACGATTAGATTCTGGGAATTCAAGCGGATAATTAATACCAAATCCCACATTAGTTTCTACCTCTTGCACAAATCAAAATAGCCACTTAAAATCTCTGATAGAACACATCACCCCCGCACCTCTACCATCAACCCATGATGAATTTAAGTTACAAAGATTTGGCGGCAGATTTGTTTAAATTGCACTCATCACCTAAATTGAATGGTTGATACGACACTGTAAGTTCTTCACTAGTTTAAATTCTCTTGAGTCGTTGTAAGCAGAATCATTCTGTGCGCAAGGAAATTCATAGCATCTAGAGAAGCGAGACGAGTAATTTGAAAGCTATAGAGATACTGTGAGTATCAAATAACTAGGTTTAGCAAGCTTTACAGGTATGTACCCAAGTCTGTGGATTTTACATGTTTACACTTCATATATTTTTATCCGTTTTTTATTTTACACATTCTTTGAAGGCTTAGTTTGATTGCAGGAACAATGCCTCCAAGAAAACCAACCACTAGATGATCGTCAAGGGCGCCAAAGCTAAAAGAACCATAGTTGGGTGAAGGCTCCTCTCTAGGGGTCAAAACACAATTAGAATACACTCTAAGACCAAAACCTGTCATCAAAACAATGACAAAGAATATTTTTACTCAGCCTCCAGCCTTTGGAGATACAGAGGCAAGCATTGGGTCCAAGGTGGAACTCCCAATTTGGGGAGATATCTTTAAAAATATTATACGGGAAGAATACCCAGAATATATCCCACATAGCAACCCATATGTGAGGGTGCTTGACGACAAGGTGTTTCCGAATATCTGACGGTCATACCTGCACATGGTAGTAAGAAAAACTCCCATATTTCCCTGTATAGAACTTCTGAAGTGGCTCATTGACCACAAAGACACACATAAGTGTTTGATCAATGATGACAATGGTGGTTGTGTCAGAGTGTTATTACCAGTCAAAGTCCTGAAGTATTACAAACTTAGAGACCCTGAGGAGCGACTGAACACATATTTTTTCGTAAACATCTACGAGTGCCACGACACCAGCTGGGGGATGGACTCATGGTGGAGGGAAGACAAGAAATATACCAACTGAAGCATCGGCTGGTACCATATGACCAACTTAAGGAAGCCATACATCTACTTTACGGCTCTCATCTGTCGATTATATGGAGAGAAGGACTGCTCCAGATTTTCATAGGCATGGATTCCCTTAGCTTACATAGTGGAAATTTCAAGGAGCAGCTTCAACTGGAGAGCCATAATTTCTAAGCAACTGAGAAATAGCATACAACAAGCTCAGAAATCGAAGGAAGGAGAGACACCAGCCTTCTACATGGCTTCATATTTTACTTGATGTCATGTGTGCTAGAAACATTTTCATGGGCATGAACCTGAGCTGGCACGTCACAGAGTTCCCAGTCCAGGTATATTTAAGCATCCAATGGGAGAATAGGCAAAAAAAACTTTACTCCCTCATATGCGATGAATTAATAGAATGTATTTATTTCATTCTTTTTAAGAAATAATGCCCGAGACTATCAGCTGCAGCCAAAAATATGATATCAAAGCTATGCCATTGGTACTTAGACGAGCATGACACCTACATCAGGGTGTTTAGAGCCACCAGAGCACCACATCTCCTACCAGCGCATGTCCCTGACCGTCTCATAGTGGGAGAGATATGATACCAGACCATCCTGCAAGGTTACAATGCCATCCTAGTCAAGGACAAGAAGTGGGAATTCATACCTTATGGTTTCCATGTAGGTTTCTACATGGTGAAGGACATGGCTCAAGCCAAACAAGAAGGGATAATCCAACTAGAGTTCAGATTCTAGAAAGGTTGATTCCGAAAGCACGATCCAAAGGGTTTGGTCTTGAAACATGCTTCGCAAGTGTTGTCCTGCTGGCCATACACCCATGACAAATTTGAAGATGAAATCTTCACAGAAAATGCCCAAGTCTGGGACAAGGTGGTGGCAAGGATGGCCGACTCCAAAATGACCAGGTTTAGAGCCATGATCCTGGATGAACATACGACAACCATAGATCAATCAGATCAAGAGGCCCTCAGAGCCAAGGAAGAAATGATAGTGACCGAAGCAGTAGAGGTTCCCCTGGTAGCTCCGATGCAGGATAGAGTTTTCCCTATGATGCAGGACGCACGCAAAAGGGGGTTTCTCATAATCGAACATGCGTAGTGAATAATTGATCAGTTGCAAGATGAACCAAACCTCACAGGAATTACGGGGTCCCCTGCTGACAACCCAAGATATGAAATCCAGACAGGCCCAAGTGACCCTGAACTAATAAAAATTGATGAAATCGTCGGGTTAGACAACCCTGAAACTACAACACCACAGGTCGGATCACTAGGGGGTGTTTCAACTCAGCCGGAGACAGTCGGAACATCAAGGAGATCAAGTGAACCAAACCCCCTCAGTGAATTGATAAGCATATATGATGATGAAGAGAGCCTAGAGGTATCCCTGGTGAACCCTATACAGATCATAGAGGAGAAAGAGCCAAAGAAGGCATCTTCCCCAGCTCCCGATGCTCAAATTTGTCTTCCACGGAATGAACAAGAATTCGATAGTGTCTTAGACACTAAGATGCCCGATTCACCGAAGACCCAAGTAGATAGTCCAAAGGATGAGCTAGGGTCAGGAAAACAAAAGGAAGAAGCTCCACAGCAGGAAATCGACGTCTCAATTATCGATAATAAGGTATGTACCGAGCCTAACCCCGATGCCTCAATTTCAATCGGTCCTCTACTTCCTGATGAGCAAAAAATAGAAGCTAGACTTTTGGAGCACAAGGAGGAAGTTCAAGAACCCAGTCTTGAAAAAATATATACCATCGAGAGCCTGGGAAATACGCTCACCTAGGGAGATCAACAAATCCTTGAACCCGTGGATGAATTTGATCTCATACATTCCATCGTTTACGACCGGAAAAGAAAATATATCGTACATATAACCACCAAGAAGAGGAGGATCACTCTAGATCGCTCCATCCTCATCACCACGGAGGAAAATCTGATAAATTTAGAGCATAACAAAACATATGAACTTATCACCGTAGGGATGGCAATCACAGATGCCACCCTGGACAGAGAAAAAAGGGATTACGAGGATTTGAATGCTTCTCTGAAAGAATTGGAACATTTGTGCCACTTGGTGAAGTATTACCAAGACACTGCATAGGCCGCGGTGTTCCTAAGGAGAGAATTCAAGGAGGCCTACAAAAAATTTACAAATGAATGACACTTATTCACTGCAAGGATAGTCGAGCTTCAAGAAGATGCCCTCATGGCACTGGTGATGTGCAAGGATATGGAGAGGTGTTACGAAAAAGAACACCAATCCAAGGAAAGGATCAACTATATCAGTGTGGTGCAACAAGGTCGAGATGCCAAAGAGCACCGCATCCCGGTACTAAACGAAAGCATCATCGAATGCATAAGGAAATCGACTGAGTATTAGGTAAAAATGGCTCAGGAACCTCATTGGGAAATCCAAGAGAAATGGGTCAAGTGCAAGAAAAGATGGACTAAGATCAATGGGGCAATGAGAGACATTGGCCTCCCCAAATTCATCACACCCGATGACTTTTTCGACTTGCATGGCATAGTCAAATCACATCTCGAACAAGACTCATCATGGGCTAAGGAAATAGTGAAGGTCGCTGACATAGCTCCAGGGCAGGTGCAACAGTTCATGGAGCACCTGATCAAAGCTCGAGCCATGTTGTAACGGTTAAGTGCCAAAATAGTCAAGTATAAGGCACGGGCAATAAATATACGAGAGATCCTTTCGGCCCCAATGGAAAAACATAGATTCCCATATGCTAACACATGCGAGGATATCTTCATCAAGTGGTCAAAGTATGAGAAGAGTCAATCCACTCAAGTGGCATCATTTGATGACTCTTTTAAGACTGATAGAAGAAAGCGTTATGTGGTTAATTTTGTTTTACTTAGCTGCACTTTAATAGTTATTTTTAGTTAATAATATGCTATAAATAGGAGAGTCGACCTGTTAGAAAAGGGTCGATGGTGGTTGCAAAGACCCTCATTTTGGATTTTATAAAGAACTATTTTGGAGCTGCCTTAATTGAGAAGTCTTGATTAGGACCAAAGACAAGTTTGTGTTTTTCATCAGAAGTGTGTATGATTGGATGTGGAGAAGAATTCTTTCTGATTTCATCTCATGAATGGATGTTGTAACGAGTAAGATCTTCTAAAACTATTGATAAGTTATCTGATGCAATTATTTATAGTTCTTATCTTTAATGATGAAAATTAAATTGTTGTTTTATGATGTGATGGATGATTAGAGTTAAGAGAAATATTTTTCTTGTCATCGTTTATCGCATGCATGTTTTCTTTTTGATAAATTCTATCTCAGTCCAATTGGAATACTAACAGGTCAATGTATTAGTATTGGCCTATGGTAGAAAATCATTGTCTGCATGCTAGAGTAAAAGGGTTATCCCAAGATCAACCTTCTCCATTAGTTAAGTTTCCCCAATTTGATTACCTAGTTGGTTTATACTGGCTTTTATCTTATATTGGTCCCACCTGTTAGCACTCTGTAATTTGCCCAAGGCTGAAGAGGCAGTCACAGAGGCAACATCAAAACCACTTTGAGTCTTGGATCTAGCCCTCCAAGACTCAAAGAGGAATCTCTCTGTCTTATATAGCTTTGTTTGAAGAGAATATTAGGCTAGATATGAAGAACATGGGTTTGTTTATGGATTTTCAGGTTGAGACAGCAAAAGAAGACCATTGGGCTATGGGGTCTGTGACAAGTTTGAAATTGAACACAGGTCTATAAGGTATTTCCACAGGGCAAGGTAATGAGGACGTTGGATTCTTTATAAATAAAGTGATGTAAAAGAGGAACCGACAAGATAATCAACTACAACAAAAAAGCATCCAAGAATTTCTTCATTGTAGTATCAGAGGAAAACATTAAGATTCTCAAAAGAACTACACAGAGTATCAGGGATAAATTATGCGTTAAATCTCCTTTTGAAAATTATAAAGAGAGAAACATAATGAAGACTGATTAGAATTACATTCGACGAAGCAAGAAAACTTCACCAATCGTCGACACACGGGAATCCTGTGAAAAAGTCCCTTTCTATTCCTGGTGAATCATAAAAATGTTACAGGGAATAGCCTTCCTGGGCGTGAGATCAACAAACTTTACATTAAAAATCATCTCTGAATAAATAGGGGAGATCACCCAACCAATTTTCTCAGTCGGTTTAATCGCCTCAGCCAAAAATAGCCACGAATCCCCCAAATTCTGGAACTGCCTGCCATGAAAGACGGGCCTAATTTATGCAAAAAAAGGGGTCTGAACAGACATCTGTTTCTCTTCAACACTGACACCTGGGAAAACACTGAAGGAGTTTATTTTATATGGGCATGTGTTGTACAAAAACCTCCTTCGGTTTCTCCAAAATCGTCTCCAGTTGGCCGTAACCGCTCCCGCAAAATCAGGACTGTAACAGAAAAGCGAAAATCGGGAAAAAAGGGCGTCAAAGATGGATTTGATTCTCTCTTCTCGTGGCACCTATGAAAAACCTGAGAGAGGTTTTATTTCCTCATCCCGTTAAGGAGAAAAACCTCTCTCTGTTTATTAAAATTCGTTTTCATTTGCCAAAAAACGGCCTCGGACGAAGACATGCTGAACAGGCGAAAATAGGCAAAACAAAATGAAAAAGGCGGTTTTTTCGTGATGGGTGGTATTCCGGACCCCCATGAGGTGGTAAGAGGTTTTAGGGGGGGGGTCCAATGGAATAGGGAGGTGACACCTATCTGGGGGGTGTTTTTTTAAAAACTACCATTCTGGACCCCCCCTCTCATTAAGTTTCGGATAGTGAGGGGGGGTCCAGAATTTTTAAAGGCCGTTGATTTAAATGTTTAATGTGATGAGTGTACGGGAGATTTGGGTGGGTAGACTTAGGGTAGTGTTGATTTGG
>SNQJ01S0018728.1:45375-84644 GCA_010110895.2 Picea sitchensis
TTATTGCGTTTGTTTATTTAATATAATTTGTATTATATTTAATTTGTTTTTGTTTGTTTTTTACGTTTTGTTTTGTATGTTTTGTTTTATATGTTTTGTTTTGTTTTATTATATGTTTTGGTTTTATATTTTGTTTTCGTATTTCTAATTTGTTTATTATATATTAACATTTTAATTATAATAAACTAATTTAACTACTAACTTAATTACTAATTTAATTAATTAACAATTGATTAATTACTAACATGCTACTTAATTATTAATTAATTAATTTATCATTAACATGTCTAATCATAACTATTAACCTAATGTTTTTATCCTGAGTCTGTTTATTCATGGAGGGGTAAGATTGGCGAAGGGGTGAAGGAATGAAGGGTGAGGAACTGACAGGTGCAGCGTGAATGACAGATGTAGCATGGAGCGGAGGAGGCCTGATGCAATGGATGGATGATGCGTTGGGATAGGGCTCGCCAAAAAAACCCGCCTCATTCCGGACCCCCCCATCGTTAAAGGCAGAATGATCGGGGGGGTCCAGAATCTCCTATAGACTGTCCATCTACGCGCCTCCATGACAATCGTAGATCTGTGTGCACTTTTTGATCACCNCCGTTAAAAACAGAACAGTCGAGGGGGTCCAGAATCCACTGTCGGTCGTTGATCTACGTGCCGCTAGATCGACCGTAGATCTAAGCGTGTTCTTTATTCTCCAGGCGCGAATGCAGCAAAAACCTAGGATTTAGCGATTTTTGTGGGTTTTGTGCGTTGCTTCCCTTTCTTTTGTCTCCATGAGGTTAGGAAAAACCACTCAACATAAACAACCATGAATTCTCTTTTCTTTTCCTTTCCTTGAAAATAATTTGTAGAGATGAAATATTATTTGCAAACCAAAATACACCCAGAGTGGAAAAATTTCCAGTCACCAGATGCTCCTATGAATTATAGGGTTATAACACCACCTATAGGAGAAAATACAAAAAGAGAACGTCTGAACTGAAGGAGAATCCTTCACAAGAAAACGTAAAGCCCATCGATTAATTGGCAGGATCACAAGATCTAGAGATCCATTCCACCATTAAATGTTGCAGAGTCCAATTGGGCCTCGGTGGCGGGTTTGGTTCTTGATGTTGAGTTAAAGGGATTTAGGACCCCTCAACAAAATTGGCACTAGAAGGAGGGCCTGAAGAATGAATGGCTGACAATATTTTTGACATATTATTTCACACAGCTTGTAGATTGAAAATAGCCCACACGCATGGGTAGTCATTCCCAAGACAACCCACACACATTTAATACTCCTGAAACAAGTAACTCGCCCCAGCACGAGGAAGGACATTTATTCCCTGATATACCCTACGCTCTTCCTCACTAGGAATTAAACCAATTCAGAATAATCACAAGAGCTTACACCTGACAGATCGATGTGATGCCCTTAGCTCAGTTACTTCCTTGAAGAAAACAAATAAGAAGACCAGTGGTCGAATCCCTCGACCAGGTTTTCGTGCACACAGTAGAAGACATGATAGATTTCTCCCTCACCAAAATCGAACATCCTCTTAATCTAATCCCTGAAACACCGACCGACAACTACTCCGAGCCCAAAGACTTTTCTAAAGAGGAAGGGTTTAACTCAGAACGATCTAAAGACATGGAAGATAACAATGACCTTGATGAAGAAAGGGAAAACCCACCTCAGAATAATCAACCTTGGTTGGCTAGGGATGCTTTGGCCATCCCTGGACGAGTACACAACTTGCCCCGACATACAAAAAAGTTACTTCCTAAATTTGACCCTGAAACCTCAGGATTTCCTGAAGACCATATCAAAAAATTCATACTAGCTATAAGGCTTATGAATGTCCAACATGAATACATAGTTTGCAGGTTATTCCCCTACACTTTCGATAACTTGTCCTCCACGTGGTATTTTAACTTACCTGTAGGATCCATAACTAGTTGGACGAAGTTTCAAAAGGATTTTCTAGACAAATTTGTAGAAGAAACCACTACAGGAGATTTGATGGCTGAGTTGTTCACCACCACCATGAGCTCAAAGGAAAGGGTTAAATATTTTAATCAAATATTTACCACCATCTTAAAAAAATTCTAGCCTGAAGCTAAACCTACTAAGGAGTTGCAAATCGAAGTATATGCTAATTCTCTCCCAACTTCTATTTCCATGTTTGTGAAAAGGGCTGCCAAACCAACCTTAGCTGAGAATTTTGAAGAAGAAAAAACGATAGAGTTCCAAATGAAGGGATGTAAAGAAGGTCAGGTATCTTTAGTTAAGAAAGAAGTTCAACCTCCTCCCAGGAGAGGGCTACTGCTAAATAGACCCCTAGTGAAAAAAACAGAACAAGGTCCCGAAAAGGGGAGTGGGGACATAGAGGACCTACAACGCATGGTCAAGAAGTTGTCAAACAAAATAATAGATATGAAGATAAGAACAGGGGAGGGAAACCAAGGCCAGAGGCCCTATAAGCCTTTCTTTAAAAGGAACCCTCCTTTCAAATAAATTGAACCTCCCCCGACCAACTTAAACATCGATCTAGGAAATGTAACATCCGACTCTTTCTGTACCTATCATTGTGAGAATCACTTTGAAAGAGACCGCCCTCAATGGGTGCATGCCATGAATTTGATGGCCAACCAGTTTCTAGATGAAGTCTCCCTAACTAAACAATCAAGTGGCTCAACTATGAATATTGTCGATCAAGAAGAGGTTGATCCATCGGAAGAAACAACCATGTTGATATGGGACCCGGATTTACCTATGCCTTCCAATGACCTATTTGAAGTTCAAGAATTGCCCGCAGAAGTCTTGGCTATACAAACACGAAGTAGGGGTCATCCTGTCTCAACCAACCTCACTACAACCCAAACTTCATGAGGAAGACCAGCTCCCGATCACCTTACAACACCTTTTTCTCCCTGAAGAAACCCTATAAACATCCATACATGAGAATCGTCCAATCTAAACTACAACATAGTAGAAGACTTGAAAACGTTGACGGAAAACATATCGGTCATGGACATGTGTAGAATCCCTCAGCAAAATGACTTTCTGTTACAAGCATTAAGGTCAGTATAAAACCCTATAACAAGCATCGACCAAGGAGAAAATATAACTCCCACATATCTAAGTAATAAACCAACTATGGACGCTTTCTCCAGAGATAAGAAGGGAAAACCTTTTGTCCCACCATTCCTATTGACATTTGAAGTCTTCAACAGAAATATCCATAATTGTTTAGTTGACTCGGGAGCATCCTCTAATGTCATGCCATTATCTATCTGCAAAAAATTAAATTTGGTTCCTCTCAAAAGTGATAAGCATGTTATACAACTAGACAGAATCCAGGTGAAAGTTATGGAAGAGCTCAAAGATGTAATGATCAGAATAGCGACACACCCTAAATTTGTGCAAGTAATTGACATCGTTGTAGTATATATCCCAGAAGTTTATGGATTGTTGTTAAGTCGAGATTGGTCTGAGAAGTTAAATGGATACTTTAGTACAGACTGGGATCACTTTTGGCTGCCATTAAAGGGGCACACAAATATGATCAGGATCGACGGTGAAATATATCTAAAACACATGGTCAATGACTTTGAAACCCTCAATGAACCCTCATCAACAGATTTCCCCGTGCTAGGCAATTATTCCTGTGACTCCAATTTCAATAATTTCTCCCCTCTCTCATATTATGTCCCTCTTACTCAAAACTCTGAAATGATTTTCCAAGCGAAATTTCTGATGACGACAGAGGAAACCCTTTTTTGTCAAGAACCTGTGTCATAAATCACGGAACAAACAACAAGAGAAGAGGAAAGTGATAAGAAAGAGGAAGCTGATAGGTTTTTCCCACCAGTTTGGACTTTATACTTTGAAGGTTCTAAATTGCAAGAAGGGTCAGGGGCAGGGTGCATCCTCATTGATCTAAAAGGAAAACAATGTTTTATGTCCTGTAGACTAGAGTTCAAATGCACAAACAATACCTCCGAGTATGAAGCTCTAGTACAAGGGTTAAATAAATCCATGGACTTAAACGTAAAAAAAATTGAATGTTTTTGGAGATTCTAAAATCATCGTTAGACAAGTAAGGAATATTATACATTTTAACTCTCCACACTTGAAGAATTACCAACAGGAAGTGCACAGGCTAATAGAACTTTTTGAAGCCTTCAACATTACACTGATCCCTAGAACAAAGAACATTCTTTCTGATTCTCTGGCCACCGCTGACTCAAGGCTATCACCTCTGGAAGATTATGATGCCTGCCAGTTCATTGTGGAGTTACTCTACAAACCGTCGATGCCTAACAATATTTTGAATTGGAAGGTATTTGAAGGAGATTAACAAATTATAAATGTTTTGACCAATCAGGATAATTTTAGAGACTTGGATATTGACGATGAAATATTCCAGGAACAATCAGTAGAAACAGATCCTTAGATAGATCAACCAACTGATAAACCAAGTTCTCACACGATACCGAAGGGAATAGCCAATTTAGAAAACATGTTTGACCTAAGGGAAAGCTTTAAAGGGTCAAAGAATGCAAAGACAGGTAGTTCATGTCCCATGCATGAAACTATAAATCTCAGGACCCTGGAAAACCCCAAAAATATAAATCTCGTCAAGACAATATCTAAAGAGGAAAGGAAGGCATATCTCAAACTTTTCGAACAATATCAAGATGTATTTGCATGGTCCTACTGAGATCTGAAAACTTATGATACCTGTATCATTCAACACACTATCCCTTTAAAACCTGAAGTAAAACCCTTCCAACAGAAGCTCCGAAAGTACCACCCATCCCTGAAGTCCCTCGTGTGTCAGGAGTTAAAGAAATTATTAGATTCCAAAATCATCTTTCAAGTCAGACACTCTTCCTGGGTAGCAAATTTGGTTCCTGTAAGGAAAAATTCTGGGGAGATCCGCCTATGCATAGATTTCAGAAATATCAACAGAGCTTCAGAGAAGGAAAACTATCTAGTCCCACCAATGGAGCAACTCTTGCAGACTATGTCTAGCTCTAAGATTTTCTCCCTACTAGAAGGTTTCTCATGTTACAACCAAGTTCTAGTTTCAGAAGAAGACATATTGAAAACTACCTTCCGAACCAAGTGGGGAACCTTCGGTTATAAACATATGCTCTTCGGGTTAATCAATGCAGGGGAAACCTTATAGAGGGCCATGACCATATCATTTCAGGGACTAATAAACAAATGTGTGGTATTCTACTTGGATGACGTAACTGTGTATTCTAAGAGAAGAGAAGCTCACATCCAACACTTAGCCCAAATTTTCGAAAGGTGTAGGAAATACGGTATATCGTTAAACCCTAAGAAAAATATTTTCAGCGTCGAGGAAGGTAAGTTGTTAGGCCACATTATATCTCAAGTAGGGATTTTCATAGACCCAGAAAGGATTAAGGCTATATCTTAGCTTCCATTACCTCACAACAAAAAGGCTATGCAATCATTCTTTGGGAAAATCAATTTTGTGAGGAAATTCACACCCAATTTCGCTAAAATTATCAAACCCATACAAAAAATGATCTGTAAAGATGTTGAGTTTAAATGGGATGATGAATGAAAGAGGGATTTCAACAATATTAAGACTCCAATATCCCAGGCTCCAATGTTATGAAGTCCTGATTTCAACAAAGATTTATTTCTCTACACTTTTTCCTTCGACCAATCAGTAGCTACAGTATTGACTCAGAAGGATGATGACAAAAATGAAGCCCCGGTATCATTCATGAGCACTAATATCCAAGGGGTCAAACTAAATTACCCTGCTATAGACAAGAAGGCTTATGCGGTATACAAGGCAGTGAAACATTTCAGGTCTTACATCCTTAAGAATCATACCAAAGTCATAGTGCCTCACCCTGCAGTCTAATCCCTATTCACTCAACATGATATGGGGGAAAGAAGAGGAAACTGGATGGCAGTAGTCCAAGAATTTGATCTAGATATAAAACCTGCTAAATTAGTTAAAGGACAATGGTTATGCAAACTGGCATTTGAATCCCAGGACCAAGTGAATGACGACCCCAGATGGGAGAATGAATTGGCATTATGGTGTGGCGAAGCTTCATATGTCTCCCCAGGGGAAGAGTCTTGGTACGAGAAACTGAATTATCTCTTGTATCATGGGACTTTCCCAAAAAATCTAAACCCTAGGGAAAGGAGAGATCTCAGGTAAAAATCCTCACAATATTGCCTCATAAATTTGGTACTCTTCCGTGTTAATTATGATGGGGTACTTTTAAGATGTCTCAAACGTGAAGATGTAGACAAAGTTATGAAAGAGATCCATGATGGCCCTGCCGGTGGGCATTTCACAGGAAACACCAGTGCTCATAAAATGCTGAGAGATGGCTACTATTGACCCACTCTATTCAGATATTCTCACACATACACTAGAAACTGTAAGACTTGTCAGATAAGCACGGGGAGGGAGAAGAGAACAATTGTCCCACTCCAACCGGTGGTCGTTTCTAGGCCATTTGAGCAATGGGGGTTAGATATCATAGGAGAAATTACACCAAGTTCTTCAAAACAACATAGATACATACTGAATCCCACAGATTATTTCACGAAATGGGAAGAAGCCATCCCTCTGACTCATGTAAACAAAAAGGTGGTGATCCAATTCATAGAACAACAATTGATCACAAGGTTTGATGTACCTTCCACCCTTGTTTTTGATAATGTAACTTACTTTTATTCCACATTATTAACAAAATTTGCTCTATAAAAAGGAATCATAATCAAATACTTTGCAAACTACTATCCATAGGGGAATGGTGTGGCAAAATCAGCTAATAAGAACCTAGTGAAGATATTGAAGAAAACAGTTGCAGACAACCATAGAAATTGGCATAATTCACTTCATAATGCTTTATGGGCTGATAGCGTTACACCCAAGGAAGATATAGGTAATTTCCCGTACTTTCTGGTATACGGATAGGAAGCCATTCTCYCGAAYGTGATATATCTTCCATCTCTTCAACTTTCTCAGGATTCCAGAGGACAACCCTCATCAGTCATACAACAAAGAATTGATACCCTCCTCATGTTGGAAGAAGAAAGGGAGAAAGATAAATCAAATTTCATAGCCCACCAACAGATAGTTAAAAGGTGGTTTGATAACCATAAGGCTAAAGAGAATAATTTTGAAGTAGGAGACTTAGTCCTAAAGTGGGACAAAGCAAATGAGCCTAAAGGAAAACATTCTAAGTTTCAGAATCTATGGATCGGACCTTTCCAGGTGGCCGAGGAAATTGGAATAGGCACATATCAGCTCCATAATCTGAGGGGAGAACCTAACTCCCTCCCAGTGAAAGATCAATCCCTAAAACAATATTTCCATTAAAAAAAAAAAAAATGTTGTGTTTATGATTTCACGGTGTTTATTTTAGATACGTTGATTGCGAAACACATTTTTTGTTTTATATTTTTCTATTGTACTTATGCGCTTTTAAATATGGTGTTTAGAAAGACAATGGTTGACCTCAAATCATGCGATATGATGAACTTTGCTCCTAACTCATCACTCAAATACAACACAAGAAACATTGGGGAACCTGCGGCTGTTTCAAGGGGTTCTCTATCTAACCTGCGTAGATGAAAAACTTTGGAGAAATGCAGAAGTGTCTACCTAGTGGTCTGGTGAAAACTTAAGGGAAATATGGTGAGATGGAAATGACTACATGACCCTCAGAGACAGATATAGAAAGTTTTACCTTAACCATTTCATTTTGCAAAATACAAATGTCATCCTCTCCCACTCGCTCAGGGAATTCTGCCGAAATAAAAATCAACTATATCAAACAAGCACAAAGTAGGAGAGGGTATGAAAATAACTCCACCGGGGCTATGGACACTCGCTGGTAGCAGAGAAAGGTTTGTGACATTGGGGTGACTCCATCGGGACTATGGACGCTTGTTGGAAATGGAGAAACACCGTAGCAAGTGAAGAAGGGTAACTAAAGTCTTAGTGCCAGTGAATTCTTTACTAGACTCTTGTCAAAGGGGGTGTGAGTTACGGTTATAGGAAACGAAGGTTGAATAAAGGTTGAAAATCCCACAGGCAGGCCCGGATGCATCAACCGGGGAAATTTCAAGTGCAAGGGTAAAAGAGGCTCTGATAAAAACCAGTTAATTTCCTAACCATCTTTTGCATCAACCGAGCCCGAGGAAGGAACATAGATTCTTCTTTCGCCCAGTAAGTCACCATTTGTTGAGCAATCAACACACCCTAAAAATCCTATGTCAATTTTTTGCTTTTTGGGTACCACTTGATCTTTGCATTGTCTGATTAGACTTCATTTTTGTGAAAAAAAAATTACCTTTTTATTTTTATCATGACTCTCAGTATCGTTTTAGGATTGTTTTAAACCTATGAAACCCCATGACTTAAAAAAAAAATCCTTAACACCTGAAAAAAGAATCAAAAGTCAAAATGCTTCACTTAACACACTCAGATTTGGCATCGGAAGGATTTCAACATGGAAAAGAGCCACTCGGGAAACCTCAGTCACCGAGCACTGATCTCCTTCGCCATCGGAAAAAATAAGTTTTTTTTTGTGCCAAAGTTTTGCGTAAGGATATCTTCGATAGGCGATTTCTCTTCGGCATCGGTAAAATATGAGGGGAATAGTTGTTAACCAAGAAATAAAAGATATCGTCGATAGTCGATACCCGATGCGCTCATCAGAATAAGGGAAGAACTAAAAGGATTGCAACGAACATTCTGACCACGCTAAAGAGTTCCCCTGATCGTCGATCCCCGATGCATTTTGGCATCGAGACTTTTTCGAGAAATCTAATTTGAAGAAAAATACGTCATAGGTTTATCCCTGATCGTCGACCCTCGATACCTTTTGTGCATCGACGAGCCCATGTTCATTTTAGAACACAAAACTTGAAGACACTCCTGACTCTGATTAATACACGTGAATTAGGTCACTAGTCTTCAATGCCACGTGTCTTTTCTAGATTGGAGAATTGTACGGTCTAGTTTCACCTCGAGTCATCCTTGGTTCCCTAGGTCCAAGTAAAACCTACAAGTCATCTTTTACACGACGACATTATACGGTGAGATTGATCGGCGTCTGAGATTTTTCAAGGGACATCGGCGAAAACATACATATCACATCCCCGCCTCCCGATTCGCCCACTCAAAAGGACACATGACGGGACGTTTTAGCGTTAGATACGATTAGATTTTGGGCATTTAAGGGGATAATTAATACCAAATCCCGCATTAGTTTCTACCTCGTGCACAAATCAAAAAAAATGTTTAAATCTATGATAGACCACATGACCCCCGCGCCTCCGCTGTCAACCCACGATGAATTTAAGTTACAAAGATTCAGCAGAAGATTTGTTTAAATTTCACTCATCAACCGAATTGAATGGTTGATGCGACATAATAAGTTCTTCACTGGTTTAAATTATCTTGAGTCGTTTTAAGCGGAATCATTCTGTGTGCAAGGAAATTCAGATCATCGTGAGAAGTGACACGAGTAATTCGAAAGCTACAGAGATCATGTGAGTATCAAACAATCAGGTTTAGAAATGTTTACAGGTATGTACCCAAGTCTATGGATTTTACATGTTTACACTTCATATATTTTTATCCAGTTTTGTTTTTTACATAGTATCTGAAGGTTTAGTTTGATTGCAGGAACAATGCCTCCAAGAAAACCAACCACTAGACGATCGTCGAGGGCGCCAAAGATGAAAGAGCCAGATTTGGGTGAAGGCTCCTCTCCAGGGGTCAAAAATCAATTAGAATACACTCCAAGACCAGAACCTATCATCAAAATAGCGAAAAAATATATTTATACTCAACCTCCATCCTTTGGAGATACAGAGGCAAGCACTAGGTCCAAGACGACACTCCCACATTGGGGAGATCTCTTTAAAAATATCAATCAGGAAAAACACCCAGAATATATCCCACACAATGACCCAAATGTGAGGGAACTTGAAAACGAGGTGTTTCTAAATATCCGACGGTCATACCTGCACATGGTAGCAAGCGAAACCCTTGTCTTTCCCTATATATAACTTATGAAGTGGCTCATCGACCACATAGACACACAGACATTTTTGATAAATGATGACAATGGTGGTTGTGTCGGAGTGTTCTTACTGGTTGAAGTCCAGAAGTATTACAAACTTAGAGACCCTAAGGAGCGACTGAACAAATATTTTGTCGTAAAATTCTACGAGCGCCATGACACCAGTTGGGTGATGGCCTCATGGTGGAGGGAAGACAAGAAATACACCAACCGGTGCACCGGATGGTACCAGACGACCAACTTAAGGGAGACATACATCTACTCGACGGCTCTAATTTGTCGATTATATGGAGAGAAGGACTGCTCCAGATTTTTAGAGGCATGGATTCCCTTAGCTTACACAGTGGCGATTTTACGAAGCGTCTTCAATTGGGGAGCCATCATTTCTAAGAAACTGAGCATCTGCATACAACAGCCACATACACCAAAGGAAGGAGAGACACCAACCTTCTACATGCCTTCATATTTACTTGATGTCATGTGCGCCAAAACAATTTTCACCGGCATGAACCTGAGCTGGCACATCATAGAGATCTTGATCCACATATATTTCAGCATCCTATGGGAGAACGGATATAAGAAATATTACTCCCTCATCTGGGATGAATTCATCGCACGCATTTTTTTCATTCTTTTTAAGTAAGAATGCTCGAGACTATTGACTGCGACCAAAAAGATGATATCAAAGGTAGGCCACTGGTACTTGGATGAGTGCGACACCTACATCAAGGTGTTCGGATCCACTAGACCACCACATCTCCTACCAGCGCATGTCCCTGACCGTCTCATAGTGGGAGAGATATGCTACCAGACCATCCTGCAAGGTTACAACGCCACCCTGGTCAAGGACAAGAAGCGAGCGCTTATACCTTATGGTTTCCATTTAGGTTTCTACATGATGAAAGACACGGCTTAAGACAAATAAGAAGGGCTAAGCCAACTAGAGTTCATATTCTAGGCAGGATGATTCTGCAAGCACGATCCAAAGGGTCTGGTCTTGAAACATGATTCACAAGTGTCGTCCTACTGGCCATACGCCCACGACAAATTTGAAGATGAGATCTTCATAGAAAATTCCCAAGACTAGGACGAGGTGGTGGCAAGGATGGTCGACCCAAAAATGACCAGGTTTAGAGCCATGAGCCTAGATGAACAGATGACAACCATAGAGAAATCAGCTCAAGAGGCCCTCAAAGCTAGGGAATAAATGATAGTGGTCGAAGCAACAGAGGTTCCCTTGGTAGCTCCAGTGTAGGACAGAGGTTTCCCTATGATGCAAGATGCACGGGAAAGGGGGTTGCTCATGATTGAACAGACGTAGTGAATAATTTATCATTTGCAAGATGACTTGGACCTCATAGGAATGATTGGGTCTCGTGCCGACAACCTAGATGAAAGCCAGAAAGGCCCAAGTGGCCCTAAACTGATAAACATTGATGAAATCGTCAGGTTAGACAACCCTGAAACTACAACGCCACATGTCGGATCACCGATGGGTGTTTCAACTCAGCCGGATATAGTCGGAACATCAAGGAGAGAAAGTGTACCAAACCCCCTCAGCAAATTGATAAACATATATGATGATGAAGAGATCCCGGAGGTATCTCTGGTGACCCCTATATAGATCATATAGGAAAACGAGCCAGAGAAGGCATCTTCCCCAGCTCCCGATGCTCAAATTCGTCTTCCACGGAATGAACAAAAATTCAATTGTGTCTTAGAAACTAAGTTGTTGATGCACTAGAGACCCAAGCTAATAGTGCGAAGGACAATCCAGGGTCGTTTGAACAAAAGGAAGAAGCTCCACAGCAGGAAATCGACGTCTCAACGGTCGATAATCAAGTAAGTACCGAGCCTACCCGTGATTCCTCAATTTCAATCGACGCTCCACTTCCTGATGAGCAACAAACAGAAGCCAAACTTTCATAATAAAGGGAAGAAGTTCAAGAACCCAGTCTTGAACAAATATATACCACCGGGAGCCTGGGAAATACGCTCACCTAGGGAGATCAGAAAATCCCCGAACCCATGGATAAAGTTGCTAACATACATGCCATCTCTTACGACCGGAAAAGAAAAGCTATTGTACAGAGAACCACCAATAAGAGGAGGATCACTCTAGATTGCTCCATCCTCATCACCATGGAGGAAAATCTGATAAATAGAGAGCATGCCAAAACATATGAAATTATCGGCGTAGGTATGGCAATCACAGATGCCACCCTAGACAGAGAAAAAAAGGATGAAGAGGAGGTTGTTCTTGCTCTGAAAGAATTGGAACATTTGTGCTACTTAGTGAAGTATTACCAGGACACCACACAGGCCGCGATGTTCCTAAGGAGTGAATTCAAGGAGTCCTACAACAAATTTACAAATGAATGGAACCTATTAACTGCAACGATAGCCAAGCTTCAAGAAGACACCCTCATGGCACTAGCGATGTGCAAGGATATGGAGAGGTGGTACGAAAAATAACACCAATCCATGGAAAGGATCAACTATATCAATGTGGTGCAACAAGGTCGAGACACCGAAGAACACAACATCCGGGTACTAAACAAAAGCAGCATCGACGACATAAGGAAATCAACCAAGTATTGGGTAAAAATTACTCAAGAACCTCATCAGGAAATCCAAGAGAAATGGGTTGAGTGCAAGAAAAGTTGGACCAAGATCAACCGGGCAATGAGAGACATCGGTCTCCCTGAATTCAGCACACCCGATGACTTTGTTGACTTGCGCAACATAGTCAAATCACATGCTGAACAAGACTCATCATGGGCTGAGGAAATAGCGAAGGTAGCCGACATTGCATCAGGCCAGGTGCAATAGTTCATGGAGAACCCGATCAAAGCTCAAGCCATGTTGCAGTAGTTAAGTGCAAGAATAGTCAAGTATCGGGCACAGGAAGTAGAGATACGAGAGATCCTTTCAGCCCCAATGGAACAACATATATTCCCATATGCTAACACATGCGAGGAGATTCTCTTCATCAAGTGGTCAGAGTACGAGAATAATCATCCACTCAAGTGAGATCATTTGATGATTGTTTGAAGACTGATAGAACAAAGCGCCATGTGGCGAATTTTGTTTTACTTAGCTGCACTTTAATAGTTATTTTTAGTTAATAGTATGCTATAAATAGGAGATTCGACCTTTTAAGAAAGGGTCGATGGTGGTTGCAAAGACCCTCATTTTGGATTTTGTAAAGAACTATTTTGGAGCTTCCTTAATTGAGAAGTATTGTTTAGGACCAGAGACAAGTTTGTGTTTTTCATCAAAAGTGTGTATGATTGGATGTGGAGAAGAATTATTTTGTATTTCATCTCTTGAATGGATGTTGTAATGAGTAAGAGCTTCTAAAACTATTGATAAGATATATGATGCAATGCTTTATAGTTCTTATCTTTAATGATGAAAATTAAATCGATGTGTTATGATGTGATGGATGATTAGAGTTAAGAGAATTATTTTTCTTGCCATCGTTTATCGCATGCATGTTTTCTTTCTGATAAATTGTATCTCATTCAAATTGGAATATGAGCAGGTCAATGTATTAGTACTAGGCCTATGGTAGAAAATCATTGTCTGCATGCTAGAGTAAAAGGGTTATCCCAAGATCAACCTTCTCCAGTATTTAAGTTTCCCCACTTTGATTACCTAGTTGGTTTATACCATGTTTTATCTTATATCAGTCCCACCTATAGGAGAAAATACAAAAAGAGAACGTTTGAACTGAAGGAGAAGCCTTCACAAGAAAACATAAAGCCCATCGATTAATTGGCCGGATCTCAAGATCTGGAGAACCATTTCACCATTAAACGTTGTAGAGTCTAATTGGGCCTCGGTGGCGAGCTTGGTTCCTGTTGTTGAGTTAAATGGATTTAGGACCCCTCAATAGAAGTGTAATACCCCTAGGTTGAACCCCAATTGTAATGTAAATATAGTTGTGCACATAGGCTGGTGAGACATGAATATTTTGGGCTAGTGAGACTATCTTGTATTTTGTAATCATACTATGAATTTAATGAAAAAAACCACTATTGTTGTTGTCACAGGGGCAAACCCAGGTTTCAACTCTTCAAAAATGCACCAACAAAACCCTAACTATCGGCCCTTTTGGCAACACCTACGAAGCAGATGAAGTGTCACCCAAGATAGAGGCAGGGGGGTTGGAGGACTCAAGTGTCTTCAACCTAGCTGGGACACTGATATATGATCACAATACTTAAAAGAGCACTTAGAAGTTAACTTTTATCAGTTTTTAACCCTTATTCACATCGTAGGAAAATCCCTAACTACAGAACAATGCAGTATTCAACAAGATCTAACACATCCAATAACTTAGCACATAGAAATAGATCAGATATATCATTCATTTGTATCACTAAGCACTAAACATTCATCCAGACTAATGCACTAATAAAATAAATACATAAACACATGAACAACATAGCACAAAGAACCATAACACATGATATATGTGGTTCACCCCCAGCGTGGGGCTATGTCCACCAACTCTTCTTCTTATTTATTATCTTCTTCCAATATTCTTACATGCACAGAGCCACAAAGCCAACTCCATATAGGACAAGAGATATGCATGCACCTCACCAGATCCTCCTTCTCCGAGTTAGGTCACAACACGAAGCCTTATTACACAGTCTGTGCACAAATCACTACAGATGACTTGCACTTAGCTCTGCAAGTCTCAACATACAATATGCACAAAGCATTCACAACTATTTGCACTTAGCACACTTGCCTACTAGGTATAGTATTCTTACATCGCCTAGATATCTATTTATACATTAAAAATGGGGCCTAAATATGGGTAAGACCCATAGATCGACATCTCATACCCATTACATAAACCCTAAACCCAAAAATCCCACAAAAGTGGGTGAGATCCCACGATCTCTGATTCGCCTGGGTGCTCTGTCTTCGACCAGCCTATCGAAGTCCCAAAAATGGTCAAACACAACCAAGGTTCTCCAAAACTTGGTCGAGGGCCAATAGGCCCCCAACACTCACCTATGACTCATCCTGAGTCACTCTAATCTGGGAAACTATTCTTCGAAGGCCTTGAGCTTGGCTCGAGCTTCCTCAACTTGTTGTTTCGCCAGGGCCTCCTACTCGACGAACTCCTAAATGGCTCTCTCGGTGACAGGTCCTTCCAAGCGTTGTTCCACTGTGGTGACCACTTGTTCTAGATGTGCACCTTGTCCCTCAATCTCCTCGAAAAGTGTGCAGGCTTCATCCTGTACCGACTGGAGTCTCTGGGTCACTTCCATGACTTTGATCTAGATGGCATGGACCTGTTGTTGAACTGCGCGTTATTCTTGTGACCTTTTCATCTTCTCGACCACTGACAATAGCTTCAAATGTGCTTGTATTGTCGTTGTTTGTTGCTTTTCTTTCTAGAGATGTGACTCCAATGTCCTTAGTTCTGGGTCCTCTGCAAGGCTCTCATAGGTATGTGCACTTCGATTGCTGAGTTGCTTGCATTCTAAGGTCAATGCCTTGATTCTTTTGACTGCTCTCCTGGMAGTTTCTTCCCTCTGATCTCGCACTTCCTGCGGAGTGCTCATAACTGCTTGTAGTTCCAGTTATGCTACTCTTGCTTGAAGTTGTTGAATGGCTTCATCGATCTTCCCTACTTGGCTCTTAGTTKTTTTCTCTTCCATCTGTGCCAGGACCGAAACAAATCGAAGTTCTCTAGTGACTACTTCTTTAACTCCAATATTCTTCAAGAGTAGTTGTTCTTTTTATTTATGTATCTACGCTCTATCCTCTGCAAACTTCTCCTTGAGGTCATATTTCTCTTKCTATGCAACCCATCGTTGCTCTATGGCTTCCTCTTTTGCTTKCTTCAATGCCTCTATGGCCTTCTCTTTTTCTTCCTAGACACGGCGAASGAGAGCCTCTGTCGCATMTTCTATTCTATGTATCTCGGAAGGCTCATCTCCTACTTCTATGCCCCCTGATGACAACGATGCAGTAGACACTGTGCAGTTYGAATAGAGAGCCTTTTGTACCCCTTTGAGCTCTGCCTCAATCCCRTCATACATTGTCTCTTGTTTGTCTTCACTTCGCTACAAAATGTCCTCCGAAGTATCTGATACAATGACGATGATGAGGTCAATATCATCCACCATAAGTATAGTCTGTAAGTGGGGCTTATTACCTTGTGACTTATTCCGTGCTGAGGGTTTCTTTGGAGAAACCTTTCTTTTCTTGGATGTCTCTGTCTCCGTAAGGAGATCTTTAGGTGGTGTCACTTTGCCCTGTTCCTTCTTTTCTTCTTCCCCTTCATCCTCTTCTTTGTCTACTTCGTCACCTCCTCCTCCTTCGGGTGAATTTGGTGTAGTCTCCTCTGATGCACTGTGCATTTCCTGTACTTATTCCTTCTTCTTATTCTTTCTACTGCCTATTCCATCATACTCTTTCTGGGTGACTACAAGACTTCTGATGAGGTCGGGGTCAGAGAGTTTTGTCTGTTCGACTAGTACAAGAAATTTTGTAGGTCATTCCTTGGTTATTTCCTCCATATCTTCCACAATGAGTTTGTAATAGGACTAGAGCTCTTCCTTATGTTTGTCTCCACGTACAGTGATGTAAATGAAGTTACTGTCTGCATAGAACTTCACTATTGGCCTGAATCTGTGAAGTGTATTCGGCATCATGTGAGGGAATGATTCAATGTCCCTCTTCAGCTGCAAATAATAGGTGTGGCACATCGAATTGGACTTCCATTTCTTCACCATGTCGCTCGAATACCAGAGGGTAGTGAACCTCGTGGCTAGTGGTTCAGAAGGCTCGACTTCACGAAAGGTTTCTCCCTCCAACATCTCCCAAGCGATGAAGGCAACAAGAATCAACAACCAGTTGAAGTGAAACTCATAGCCCTGGTCTTGTGCTTTGAGGGAATATTTCTCCAACTAGTTGATGAGGTAGCTCTCCTAGTTCATCTACATTCCTTCAACGCATTTTCCCATGAGGTTGATGACAAACCCCGTGACCTGTGTTGGTATGTTCTTTCTGACGAGCTTACCAGTGATCAACTGGAAATCTAGGTGCATTGTGCCATTTTGGATGGAGGCTACCTTGTAGTCCCACTTTCCTTTATCCACATCATCGTAGGTTTCCTCTATTCGTTGTGCCAGGGTGCAATTTGCAGCCTTCCCTGGGTAAAAATCTTGAGGGTTTGGCCCTTGCATGCTTAATCCAGTGATCCAGTGGATGAGCGTCGGATCTACGGTGATGCGCCTATCCAACCAAAGGTAACCTCCATGGTAGCATGAAAGGAGGATTTTAATGCATGTGTTAACCTCCTAATGTCTTCCGAAGTGTGGTATCTTAATCACATTAAGCATTATTGATCTTGCAATTTTCATGGTCCACAACTGGGGGATTATCTTCGACTTCTTCCCCATTGTCTTGGTCAAGTACTTTTGTGGTGCAATCATTTCATAATTGTTACAGTATCCTAAGTTGAAGTCACTAATATTTAGCATCAGAATCTGTCCTAACTGCAATCCAACTGCATGTATCCCCTTCAGGAGGTACGCAGTGATCAGTATATATTCGAAGTCCGTCGAGATGCTGTCACGACTAGCTGCACCAGCCAGAGGTGGGATGTAGTTGGGAAGGATCGATGGGATGAGCTTCACATTCGCCAAGTCATCGTGATTCTTGCTATGTTTCTCTGTCACAATTCGGGATGGCCCAGATCAACATGCAGTCGATGGGGATGCTTGAAATTCTCTCGTCGATGAGGCCTATACTCCTATGGACATGAACTTCTTAGCCATGAGGTCTATTAGGATCTCTTCGATGGATTTTTAAACTGCACTAAGGTCGCTTGGCATACATGCTCGAGATAAGATATCTCGGRTAGGTGAACAAACACTCAAGGTAAGAAAAACGGGTGGCAAGGTCTTAATAAGAATTGCAYGAAACTAATTAGTTCTTAGCGGTCTCGGATAATCATAATTTGAAAAAGTGTCCTCGGTAAGACATTCGACAGGTTAAATATCTAACAATGTAACAGATTCCTCCAACGGGTAGGAATGCCTCAACCCATCCGTTATGGTGTGGTCACAATGGTTCAACGGTGATCTTTCCGGCAATAAATGCGTTTCTAGCCATTCTGGAGCGTCATTCTAATGGTCGGGACACCTCCAACAGGCATATTTCTTCATTGTGGTGAAGTGTCAGTCTGCGTCTTTCTGCTATTTCGGCGAGGTTCAATTTATGCAATCCTTCCTTCTGTGAATTCCTCTCTAGAACCTCCTACAATTTTTCTAGCTTTAATTTCTTCTTACTAATCTTTCTTGCTTTCTTTCCTGTGATCTACGTCTCTGGATTCCTCTTTCCATTCTTGTTCTTATCTCCTCTTAGCATAGTAACTTCGCACTGATGAGGGTCTTTCATAGGGTTTGAGGGTAATACTTCTTCTCTTATTGTTTCTAGAGTAGGTGTTCTACTCTCCTGCATGGATAGGTTCTTTAAGCCTTCTTGCATGTTTTCAACTTCGACAGCCAAGTCTCTGGTCCTCAGTTTCTTCGACTTGTCCTCATGTTCTTATATTAAGCACGCTATTCTCCTAGCCATGAAATCCCTTAATTATTTATTTTTTTGTTCTATAGCTTCCTCTTATTCTTTCCTTCGGATCTGATCTCTCTCAATCCAATTCCTTCCTAACAAAAGTGCAAAATGAGCGTTGTTCTCAACAAACTTAATGACCTCGAATTATTATTCTGTTGATGTTCCATGAGTATTCATAGGTACCTGATTAAGTCTTCCAAATAGGGTTATCATCTTTCCTTTAAACAATCCTATTCCTCCCAATGAAGGAACCATAGAAGGCTTTCCCAAAATTTCTCATGTACTTTCTGGCATAATGTTCACATGTGTCCCTGCATCCAATACACAGTCTATGTCAAAGTCTCATATTCTTCTTTCTATGCACTCTTTCTCTTTTAAAATCTCTGGTAAATTGATGTCTCTATCATCATTCAATGTTTCTTTCATCTGCAATAATATAACCTCTGATTCTTTCTGGTTCTTTAGCATATTCTTAGTCTCTTGACCTTCCTCATGGTTTTTTTGTCTCATGTTCATCTTCTCAAATTTAGCAATCATTCTAGGGAAATCCAAAACTTCATGTCCAGTAGATTTACACAAAAGGAAAATAGGASCTCTACCAACGCATTCCTTAGCAAGATGGCMCAGTCTTCTACAACTATAACAAAGATTCAATCCTCTCTTTCTTTTAAACGATCCCCAACCTTTCCTGTACTACGCACTAGGATCACAGTGATGAACCTGGAAAAAATTCTTTCTAGGATCCTGCATCCACTTGTTAGTCCAAAAATTCTTTCTATGCATAGGAATAACATATCTTCCACTATTTCTATCAGATCTATTCATATCATATCTTATTTCTTCTAGTTGTACCCTAGTTTTCATACTAGGAGAAAATCTATCAAACATACCTAGATCCATTCTTTCGAAACAAAAATTTCCACTTATCTTACCTTTATCAGAGCACAAAGGTTTAAGGTCTTACCTCTTTTCTTCAGATCAAACTTTTCTTCTTATCACTTAGCTTCACAATTCAAGTAGAGTATTGCGCACTAGAGAAACATGTCTACACACAGATATTTCTCTTTTCTTCAGTTCCCAGCGATCACAGTTTTAGGTCCCAGCAACGGAACCATTTGTTGGCACAGGGGAAGACCCAGGGTTCAATGCTTCAATATCACACCAACAAAACCCTAACTATTAACACTTTCGGCAACACCTGCGAAGCATATGAAGTCTCACCCGAGGTAGAGGTAGGGGGGGTTGTAGGACTGAAGTGTCTACAACATAACTTGGACACTGATCTATGATCACAATACTTAACAGAGCACTTAGAAATTAACTTTCACTAGTCTTTAACCCTTATTCACATTGCAGGAAATCCCTAATTATATAACAGTGTAGTATTCAACAAGATCTAACACATGCAAGCACTTAGCACATAGAAATAGATCAGATATAGCATTCATTTGTATCACTAAGAACTAAACATTCATCCAGACTAATGCACTAAGAAAATAAATACATAAACACATGAACAACATAGCACAAAGCACCATAACACGGGATATACGTGGTTCACCCCAGCATGGGGCTATGCCCACCAACTCTTCTTCTTCTTTATTATCTTCTTCCAATCTTCTTACATGCACAGAGCCATAAAGACAACTCCACATAAGACAGGAGATCTTCGCACACCTCGCTATATTCTCCTTCCCTGAGTTAGGTCACAGCACAAAGCCTTCTTACACATTCTACACACAAAGAACTACAGATGACTTTCACTTAGCTCTACAAGTCTCAAGATACAATATGCACAAATCATTCACAACTATTTGCACTTAGCACAATTGCCTACTATGTCTAGTTTTCTTACATCACCTAGATATCTATTTATACATTAAAAATGGGGCCTAAGAATGGGTAAGACCCATGGGCCGACATCCCATACCCATTACATAAACCCTAAACCCAAAAATCCTGCAAAAGGGGGCGAGATCCCGCGATCTCTGCTTCGCCTAGGTGCTCCATCTTCGGCCAACCTATCGAAGTCCCAAAAATGGTCAAACAGGACCAAGGTTCTCCAAAACTTGGTTGAAGCCCAACAACTGCAAACCATCTCGACAGAAAGAGTATGGAGGGATAAAATCTAATAGAATGGAAAGGGGGTAAGATTCTAGMAAAAGAGCTAAGCCATGGGGGCTTAAACCAAGCAAATAATATTAAAATATTTCTAAAGTAAMAAATGTTGGGTAGCTATTATACTCTTTGCATGTGTGTGTGTGGGCACGTCAGATATGAAAACTGCATCTGGAAATCCCTCTAGTAGTGATATTTTTGTCATGTGTGTCGAGCGCTTTCCTAGGGGGKTCCTAGGGGGGGTAGGTATGCCCCCCCCTGGTTACGTGCAGCGTTCGGAGCAGTGCCCTGAAATTTATTTTTGGGCATTTTTTTCTATTTTTAGCGATTTTGTAAATTAATCCCGGATTAAGGGATTAGGGTTTTGGTATCTACGGAATACCTAAAAACATTGTATATATATTCTATAGTGAATGGTGAAATTCGATATAATGAATATAAGAAAGGTTTTCCCGGTTGAGGATTTCCAGTATAAATCTCTGTGTACTATGTGAATGAGCCATTGATTAATTTTTGTTTTGCTTAAGAATATATATGCATTGCTTTACTTCACAGGTTTAAAACTTACAAAAAAAGCATGGATATGGTTTTCTCCCAAGTCTTTATAGAATTGAAACGAACCACCAAGTGGGTTCAAAGGGAGTTTATGAAGTGACAAGTGGTGCTTCATGAACATGCAAATAAAATAGGAAAACTTAGTGTTTTCCCCAATCATTCAATCATTCAATATTCCATCATGCTTGCATCATCATTTGTACCATCTCCATGCTACTACTATATGTCCCTTCTTCCATCTCCATACTTTATTGAGGGCGCTTTGAGGCATTTTTTTCTTGTATTTGAGCTGAAGAGGCAAGTTGCCAAGCCCATGTGTTGTTGAAGAGGTAGGTTGTCAAGCCCATAAGCATTCTCTCCATGTAAAAAACTTTATGGGAATTGGTTTCCCAAGGTGCCAAGCTACAACTATAGGGCTCTGAGACTTCATGTTTTTCTTTTTTCTAAGCCCCGGAAGGGAGGTGGAGCAATTGAAGGACTGTTGAGTAGAGAAGGGACACACTTCCTAGGGTGGGACAGGCATGTGGGGAATGAGAGATTGCAGGTTTTTTGTAGAGATAACACCTGAGTTCAAGTTTTGCTACTGTTGAGAGACCTTGCCTGGTTAGGAATTCCATGCTCAAGTGGATTTTAAGCCATAGCTTGGGGGTGAGCTATTGTTGAGCTTATGAGCAACAAAGTCTAAGGATGGGAGAAATTTTGGAGGTCTTCATGCAGTTGGTGGCTATTTATATCAGATAAGTGTCCACCATGTGTTTGTTTAAATTACTGTATGAACGATTATGTATTCATCTGATGGGTATTTGTTGTGTTATTTATAATTTAATATTTTTTTGTTAGAATGGTACAGGAACTGTAATTATGGGTTATTTGTCATGGATAATTGTTATTCAAACTACACTTAAAATTGTACAGAAATTGAAGTTATGTGCCTTATGTCATGGGTTTTACTATTGTAATTTATCCTTGAATATTTTCTGCCATAATCATTTTAGAATTGTATATCTTCATACTTATGTAGATTTATGCGTGTTTACCCTGAGTTCATATATGGAAATAGTTGTAACTTAGCGTAACCTTTCCTAGATCAAGTTAGAAATTCCCTGTCTTTGTATGGACAGTTCGTAGGAGGGAATTATCCATGTAAACAGTGAACACTAAGAGTCTTAGTTGGTTTAGGAAGACTTTTACAAACTCAGGAAGGCCTGGTAAACTTAGGAATCTCTCAGAGTAAAACCCATATCTGCTAAGTCTAAGATCAGACTGTTTAAACCATGAAACCCCATGCTTTACCTAAAAAAGAATCGTAGTCACCAAATCAATGCAAAAAATCAACCCTACCCATTGATTGGGGTTCCTCATGTACAAGGTCTTACCAAGGATCAAGGCCACTGTCTTCTGTTGGATTCATCGAAGGGTGGATCCAGAGAGATCACAATTATTGATTGTGAAGGAGCCATCAAAGTCAACGGTCGAAGTAGTCCCAGAAGCCCAAGTAGAGCCAATTCGATGGAAAGACCCAAGGATCAATAAGAATCATTGGATCCATCGGGATGGGTGCTAAATATATGAACCATCGATTGTAGAAGGGTTGTCGGAGTAGCCTTGGTTAAGGTACTTCGATGGGAAGACTCTGAGGAGTGATCATGGTCATAGATCGGTGAGTGGGGAGAGTAATCTTAGTCGTAGATCTTGGTGGGCCTCGTCAGGCGAGGCCAAGGGGGAAGGTGATGTCATGATGACAAGGATAACATCACCCATCCAATGTGTAGTGGATAGGTGTCAGCTGAGGATAGACACGTCAAGTTCCCAATGATGACATGTACACCACGTCAGTCCACATGGCAAGTGGTGGTTGTGAAAAATGTCAAGGTAATTTGGCACTTTGAAGAAAAAAAATGTGAAATGGTCTGGGTGCCACATGTTAAGTCATGTGGAATAGTTGGATAGGGCCACATGTCCTCAGTGCCAACTCGGATGCCACCTGGGGTCCTACTTAAATAAGGAAAATAAGGGAGTGACTTCATGATGATGAAGGGTTCCATTTTTTCCAGAGGACACATGGCGGCCCATAATTCATAGAAAGAACCAAGCAGGGGCCCTATCAATTTTAATCCTTGGGATAGGTGTCTAATTCCCAACCCTTGGATCGATCGACGACAGATCTCATTTGTTCATCGAAGGGGGATGGTCAGAGTGAGTTGTGGATTCCAGAGGAGGATGGATTTTGATGGAAGTACTCTGAGGTTCGATCTGGACCATTGATCGTAGAGGGGGTGTGATGAATCTTTGATCTACCATGGGCCCTAGAGGGGTGAGTAAAAAGGTAGAAGGATAGTTTGTTAACCGTCGGCCATGTTCGAGGCACCGATGCAATCAGGACTGTAGATTTATTGATTCCTAGGACTGTCTGATCCATCGAATGGGTATATTGTTAGGCTGAGGCCATCAGAGTGTGTAGGGAATCCAAGAGTGGAATCACTCTGACGGGTAACTCCGATGGAATAGAAAGGCTCTGAATATATCATAGTCGTTGATCTAGAAGGTTGATTGGATGAGGACCATTGAGATAGGTGGAAGTTTCCACATCAACTGCCACATTAGTGCTACATCAGTTCCATGTCAGATGGCACATGTGATGGGAAGACATATGGATGCCATGTGGTGTTGAGGTGGAATGGATAGTAGATAACCAAAAAACTTTGGGAGGCTATAAATTTTGATCCAGATCTTGGGTTGATAATGGTTACATTCATTGGAAAGCTCTCGAAGAGAAGAATTGATCTACAAGGTTTATTTAGAGAAAGGAAATAGTTGGTGAAAAAGAAATTTTTGATGCCCTATCATCCTAGGTGAGGATTAGGGGGTTGGGTGTGTTACAAAGTGGTATCAATGCTCCAATTTCAACACTAGGCTTGGATGGGATAGATATCAGTTACAAGATTGATGTATTAAAGATAATATGAGATTAATAATTACAAATTGTTATATTATTTTTATCTAACAAAATTTACTGCTTGCATATTTTGCAGAAATAAGAGCATATAAACCAAACAGAACCCGTAGAGAGACCAAAAGCATAGAAGACAAGGAATATACAAAGAGGATTTACATCCATGAGGAGGAAGTCATGGGGTTGTGGATCAACATTGGTAATGAAATAATTAAATTGAATGGGCATGATGAAGGTAAAGAGGAAAGAATAAAGTTGGTGGATACCATCAAGTGTTTGCAAAGAGATGTCCGAAGTCATAAATACAATAAGATGGTTTCAACCTTAAGATATTACAAATATTGGATATAATAGAGAAGAAAATGGATAATGATCCAGAGTCAAGCAAGACAAAGAGTCATAGGTCTCATGACAGAAGAAGAGAATCCAAGAGTGATGATAGATACCACCAACATTCACCTAAGAATTCATCTAGGATATCACACAGTATTTCAATATTGTTCCTTGTCAGAAAGAATAAGAATGGATTTGGGGTAGATGAGCTACATGGAGAGATGAATAAGATTAAGCCTCTCTTGCTTTTTATGGTGAGCACAAGAAGGATGAGGATGCAGAGAGTTGGTTTTTGGGTATGATAAAATACTTTCAACTGCATAATTATTCCTCTCAGACAAAAGGGAGAATAGCAATTCACCAACTCAAAGGAAAAACATCAATGTGGTGGGATCATCTCATACAAGTGAAACACATTGATGATAATAAAGTTACTTGGAGGGAGTTCAAGAGCTATTTTCAAAATAAATATTTAACCAAACACTATTATGATAAGAAAACGAAGAAGTTATTTGAGATCAATATTGGGAGCATGACCATATATGAGTATGAAGGAAGATTCTTGGAGCTGTTGAAATATGTTCCTTTTATCAAGGATGAGTAGGTTAATATTCAAAGCTACCCGAGTGGGTTTCCTTCATTTATCAGTGATAAAATACAATATGATGATCCCAATACATTGGAAGCGACCATAAAGAGAGATAAATGTCTCTACGATCAGCATAGAGGAAGACCGAATTTCCAAAAGACTTGGGAGGACAAGAAGAAAAGCAATATGGAGCAGAGGAAGAAGGGAACCAGCCCACATTTTTTTTTTAAATAATACTCAAGGACATCCATCTCCCAAGTAGACCAAGATGACTAAAACCATGGGACAAAGACTAAGGAAACAACCAATGAAGTGTTGGGGTAGTAATGGAGACCACATGCACTGGGATTTTCCTCATAGATATGAAAAGTGAAGGTTGTTCATAATGCGCAACAAGATGAAACAATTGAATACATGGGAAGAAATGTACCAAGGATATATGCATCCCTATGCAACAAACATGTTTAATTTTAGTCTCACATGGTTAAGTAGAAGGTAAGATCAGCAACCAACCTATTTCTATTTTAATTGATTCAGGAGATAGCCATAGTTATCTATATCCTAAGATGGTAGATGTTGGAAATACTTCACACACACCTAGGATTTCATTTTCCTAAGGTTTTCCCTATGTTTATTAGTCATTATTCAGTCTCCTATAGTTTAGAGAATATTCATCTAGGAGAATATTCTCTTCCATTCACACTTCAATTTGATCAATTGAGTACAGTCTAGATGCCACATTGGGATCATCACCATGCAACATTGGGATCATCACTAGCTAATGCGCATTGTCCTTAGGATCATCACCAGTCTAGAAAATTACTCACGATTCCCTAATATTCACCTCACTTCACTCTGTTTAAGTCAGTTAATTGAATACTCAGAGACTAGTTAACTTAGACTAGGTGGTAGTTAACTCCTGTAACTGCCTGAGAGACTAGACTAGGTGGCAGTTTACTCCCATAACTGATGGTGTGTGTCCAGATCACTCTAGTCCACCACTATGGAACATTGGCTTCTCCTTTAGTGTGCATTATTTGATTTATACAGAGTATATCATGTGTAAATTATCATTCATTCATTTAGTTAATGATAATTCTTCCATTCATTCTCTCCTGCTTCTATCTTCTCATATTTTTTCTACAAATTGTGTATGTCATTTGCTAGCTAGATATATTATGTGCAGTTTCAACACATTTACATGGTATTAGAGACAATGGACTGCTAGGGAAAAGACACACCAAATTATATTTGCACGTACCGAAGATTGAAGACATCGAAAAAATGGAATTTCCAAAAGAATTCATTCTTACACCGTACAATTTCTTTGCATGGAAGGATAAGATGATAATGCATATTCGAGGTAGAGGATTATACAGGTTAACCATGAACAAAGAATCTGAACCAACATCAGCCATATAAAAAACCAAGTATCTAAATCGAATGGATGAAGCGTTTGGAACTATTTGCAGTCTCATTTCTCCTGAGCTCCTCTTTCACATATCCTCCTATAAAAATCCCAATGAATCTTGGACCACCATGGAAGAGATTTTTGGAAAATAGGATGAGATGAGGGGACACATTCTTGAGGTGTAATTTCTCACTTTGTATCCAAAAACCTTCGACAAAATCCAATATTTCTTTACCAAGTATAAGGATTTGTTGTCGCAACTCAAGGCTTGCGGGTTTGATAAATCTGAGGAGAAACAAATGGTTCTTACCATTCTCTCCAAACTTGGTCCGGAACAATCAGTGTTTGTATCTACATTTCATTTAGTTAGGCTCACCTATGGATCCACCTGGATGATTCCCTCTCTTGAATCCTTTATCGAGTCTCTGACATGAGAGCAAAACAAGCTCATCAATATGGGAAAAATCAAAGTCCCAAAGGTGCATGCACTTACTGTGCAAGATGGTAGTGGTCATCAATATCAGAAATATAAAGAAAAATAAAAAAGGAAAGCACATGAAAATCCAAATAAGGAAGGGTACTCAAAACCCTTCAACGATGCCTTGGGATCCAAAGTTGGAAAGGTAAGAAAAGGGGAGAAATGCACTTACTACCATAAGGGATTCCATCCAGAATATGCATGTATGTAGAAACATATATATCTAATGGCCCAAATACTTCATCAAAACAACCTTGGAGATCCCATCCCTAAGGGTTCCAAGAAGAAGAATCCAGAAGATGAGAATCCCAAGAAAGGAAATTCTAGCCATGCTTTGATTTCCATCAACTCCTCTCCCAATGCTTGGATCGTATATTCAAGAGCATCACACCACATGGATGCCACAAAAGAAGTATATTATTCATTGGATGCATGCAAAGGTCCTCCTATTCTGATGGGGGACAATTCTCCAGTCGAGGTCACTGAAAAAGGAAGAATTAAACTCACAAACAGAAGCTTTGAGAATGTGCTACACGTTCCCAAACGTTTCGTCAATCTTCTCTCCATGTATCAAATAAAAAACTCTGGCACCAAAAAGAGAGTCATTTTCACACCTTATGCAGTGGATATCTTTGAAATGAAAACCAATTCCAGGGTTGCTACCGGTGAGGTAAATCATCAATCTAGACTCTACACATTTTTTGAATTTATTGAACCAGCTTCTACATTACTGTTTACCCATATTGATGAAAGTAGTAGAATATGGTAGGAAAGGTCCGGGCATTTAAATTTCAGATATATGCAACAACTTAGGGAGAATGGAATGGTTGATGGTCTACCTGACATCCACTTCTCCAAATGAATTTGTGATGGATGTGTTCTTGGAAAACACCCTCAAGAGAAATTTGATAAAGGAAAGACTCAGAAGGTTTCCTTTCCTTTATATCTAAAACATAGTGACCTCATGGGCCCTTTTCCACTTCCATCAATCAGTAAATCAAGGTATGCGCTCATTTTTTTTGCTGATTTCTCACGCTTCACATGGATTTTCTTTCTCGGGAAAAAATTAGAGGTCTTTTGACACCTCAAAGATTTCAAAGCCCTTGTTGAGACACAGTCATGAAAGAAAATAAAAGTCCTTTGAATAGATAATGGGGGAGAGTATGTCAAACATGAGATACATAATCTTCGACATGAAGTAGGCATTCAATTGAAACACATGATTCCCTATACTCTGCAACAAAATGGAGTTGTAGAGAAGAAAAATAGATCTCTAAAGAGATGGCATATTGCATGTTACATGCAAAGTCACTTCCACAGAGATTATGGGATGAAGCGCTTAATTGTGAAAAATACATTCAAAAATGATCTCCCCATATATATGTCAAGGATAAGACCCCCTATGAGGCTTGGAGCGGCCTCAAACCGGAAGTGACCCACTTCCGTATTTTCGGTTCATGTGCATGGGCCAAGATTCCCTTTGAGAAGAGGAAGGCATTTGATCCACAGAGCACAAAGTGTATCTTACCCCAATGGTGTGAAGGGATACAAACTCATTTATATTTCCTTGGATTGTCTCATTATTGAGAAACGTGTCCAATTCGAGGAAAGTGTCTCACATGTACCTCAACAGCCACATGCAGACACTTTTGTTCTTCCACCTGTCAGAGATCATGAGTATGCACATGCTGACTCTTCTTCAGATGAGAGTTCTTATTCATAGGATTCAGATGATCCAGACACAGAGTTAGTATATTCAGATGCAGATTCAGTGCATGCAAATGAAAATGCAGAGCCAAAGTAGAGGCCCAAGTGGGACAAGACTACACTTCAAGATGCAAGAGATCTTGTTGGGGATCTAGATGATACTAGGATGACTCGATATGATTTCGAGGAGCCTCCTCTTGCACTCACTGCCACTGAACTGATGCCACCCAAGCATATTTTCTTGGCTCAACCTTCAGATCCATAGTCTTATGGGGAGGCTGCTGGAAATCCCTTTTGGGAATCTACCACACAAGAGGAGTGCAACTCCCTCCTCGAGAACCAAACTTGGGATCTAGTTCTCCTTCATTCATAAAGGAAACTTGTCAGGTGAAGATGGGTCTACAGGACCAAGAGTGCAGTGTATGGATAGGTTAGTATATACAAATCCAAGGTAGTTTCCAAAGGCTTTCAACAGGTGTGTGGCATTGACTATTATGATAACTTAGCTCGAGTAGAAAAGATGGATTCCATATGTTTGGCACTTGCCATTGCGGAAACCAAGGGATGTGAAGTCCATCAGATGGACGCAAATAATTTATTTCTTCACGGTGATCTCTCTGAGGAGATATATATGGAGCATCCCCAGGGATTTGTGCAGGATTCATATTTGGTCTGTCGACTGAAGAAGCATCTTTATAGCCTCAAGCAGGCTCCAAGGGCATGGTATGAAAAGATCGACTCCTACCTGATGTCATGGAACTTTGTACATTGTAAGTCAGACCTAAATTTTTACATGCTCAGGATGGATTATTCACTTCTACTCCTAGTTATGTATGTTGATGATTTGTTGATCACCGATTACTCGACTTCAACGATTTCTACTATCAAGAGGATTATGCATGATAGGTTCTTGATGACGGACATGGGTCCACTACATTTCTTCCTTGTACTCGATATCAGTCAGGATGCATCAGGCATCAAACTATCTCAGGCTAAGTATGCACGAGATCTCCTTGAGATATTTCACATGACAGACTGCAAGTCTGCCCCAAATCCTTGCCTATCAGGAGTCATACTTGAGGATGGAAGGGATACTCCACTGGTTGAAAACACACTGTACATACAACTAGTGGGGAGTTTGTTGTATCTCACACACTCCAGACCATACCTCTTCTGTGTAGTTGGAGCAGTCTCCAGGTTCATGCAGGAGTTGAATGAGTTACATTAAAAGGATGCAAAGCATATCCTTCGGTATGTACATGGCATCATCACCTTTGGGATTCACTATGAAGGAGACTCTACATCAGACCTCATCAGGTTCATTGATTATGACTGAGCTGGAGATAGCATTGATCGCAAGTCCACATCTGGTTACTCACTCAATCTTGGTTTCGGGCCTATCTGTTGGTTGAGAAAGAAGCAGGATGCTATTACTCTATCTTCAGTTGAGGTAGAGTATAGAGGGGTAGTTAACATAACCATTCAGGCTATGTGGCTACAACATTTTCTCACTGAGTTGGGCATTCAGTTTCATCGGTCGATCGTCATCTGGTGTGACAATCATAGCACTTTGAAGTTCTGCAGAGATCCAGTTCAGAGGCAGCGGACGAAGCACATCGAGATCCATATGCACTACATATGGGACTTAGTACATGAGGGGATCATCGACCTGCAGTTTTTTCCTTCAACAAAATAGACTGCAGATATCTTCATTGAGGATAAGTTCCATTCTCTGCGCAGTCATCTTGGAGTGAAGGACATAGTTTTCTTACAACTGTCAGTTCTTATTTTTACATACATTGTACTATGATGGGGGGTTTCCCCATGATTTTATCCCTCTTTCCTCTTTTATTTCAGTGTATCTATTGTATTTGGGTACCTAACATGGACTCATTGTTGGCACCCATTCTTTATTTTCACCATGGTGATGTTAAGGGGGGGATTTTGGAGATACTTCACAGACACCTAGGATTTATTTTTCCTAATGTTTTCCCTATGTTTATTAGTCATTATTCAATCTCCTATAGTTTAGGAAGAATATTCCTCTAGGAGAATATTCTCTTAATTTCACACTTTAGTTTGATCAATTGACTGGAGTCTAAATGCCACATTGGGATCATCACCATGCAACGTTGGGATCATCACTAGCTAATGCACATTTTCCTTGGGATCATCACCAGATTAGTGCACTACTCATGATTCCCTGATCTCTTCCTCACTTCACTATGTTTCAATCAGTTAATTGAAGATTGAGAGACTAGTTAACTCAGACTAAGTGGAAGCTCACTCCCGTAACTGCCTGAGAGACTAGACTAGGTGGCAGTTTACTCCCGTAATTGTTGGTGTGTGTCCAGATCACTCCAGACCACCACTATGGAACATTGGATTCTCCTCTAGTGCACATTAGTTGATTTATACCGAGTATATCATGTGTAAATTATCATTCATTCAGTTGGTTAATGAGAATTCTTCCATTCTTTCTCTCTTTCTTCTATTTTCTCATATTTTCTCTGTAAATTGTGTATGTCATTTTCTAGCTAGATCTATTCTGTGCAAGTTCAACACATTTACAGTAGAAAGGTTTCAATTGCCAAAAATAAAACTTGGAAAACCTTGGTTGGTACAACTAGCTACAGGAGCTAAAAGGAAGATTAATGAAATGGTTAAGGCATGTCCAATGGACATGAATGGGATGAATATAAGGGAAAACCTAAACATTATACCTTTGGGATCTTATGTTTTCCTCATTGGTATGGATTGGTTGGAAAATCATCATGTTGTCCTAGAATTTTACAATAAATATTTTACTTGCTTGGATGAGGAAGGAAAATTGAGAAAAGTACAGGGTATTCTAAGAGTTGTAACTATCAGAGAAGTTTCATCCATGCAGTTGAAGAAAATCTTCAGGAAAGGATGTCAATTATTTGCATCACATATGGAGGAGGATCCTAAGGATAAAGTGACAAAAATGGAGTATTATTCAGTCCTAAAAGAATTTGAATATGTATTTAGAGAAATTCTTGAGTTACCACCTAAGAGAGATATTGATTTCTCAATCAATCTAATGCCCAGAGAAACCCCTTGTATCCAAGACTCCTTACGAGACGAGCATACCTGAATTGAAGGAGTTACAAATGTAGCTTTAGGAACTGATGAAGAAATGGTATATACAACCAAGTGTGTCACCTTGGGGTGCACTAGTGTTATTTTTGAAAAAATAGGATGATACTTTGAGTCTTTGCATTGATTTCAGGCAGCTAAATAAAGTAACTGTGAAGAAAAAATATCATTTTCCAAGGATAGATGACCTCTTTGATCAACTAAAGGATACAAAGGTGTTTTCTAATATCGATATTGAATCCAAATATCATCAGGTGAGGATTAAAGAAGAGATCATTAGCAAGACTACCTTTAAAATGAGGTATGGCCACTACGAGTTCACAGTGGTGCCATTTGGATTGTCAAATGGACCAACCATATTCATGTGTTTAATGAATGATATTTTCAGAGACTATTTGGATAAGTTTGTCATTGTCTTCCTGGATGACATTCTTATTTAATCCAAATTTGAAGAGGAGAATGATAAACACATGAGGATGGTGCTACAAGTGTTGAGAGAGCATCAATTATATGCGAAGTTGAGAAAGTGTTCATTTTATCAGAAGAAAATGCATTGCTTGGGCCATATCATATCAGAGGAAGGAATAGAAGTAGATCTAGAAAATATAATATCCATTAAAGAATGTCCAACACCAAGGAATGTCCCAGAAGTAAGACCTTTCATGGGAATTGCAAGGTACTATTGAATATTCATTGAGGGTTCTCAAGAATTGAACACCCAATCACATACCTACAAAAGAAGGGTGTGAAATTTGAGTGGACACCTGATTTTGAAAGAATCTTTCAACACATGAAAATATTATTGACAAGAGAACCCATTTTGAAAATTTATGATCCTAATGAGGACTTTGTTGTGTGCATTGATGCATGCAAAGAAGGACTTGGTGGAGTCCTTAGTCAAAATAGACATGTGGTGTGTTATGAATCGAGGAAGCTGAAAGAGCATGAGAGACTTTATGCCACTCATGATTTGTAATTGGAAGTTATTGTACATGCCTTGAATATGTGAAGGAACTACCTAATGGGAAATCATTTTGAACTGAGAGCATGCCACAACGGTCTGAAATATCTATTTGGATAGCCAACTTTAAATGCCAGACAATGCAGATGGTGAGAATTCCTCGGTGAATATGACTTTGATATAAAACATATCAAAGGTAAAGAGAACAAGGTAGATGATGCACTCAGCATAAGGGTACATGAAATGCATGCTACAACCATTAGCATGTGCAAATATGATTTAAAAAATAGAATTTTAGAGGCTGCAAAATCTTATCTGATTTATGTAGAAATAAAAGGAAAATTACAGCAAGATAAAATGCAGCAGAAAATTGAGGATTATGAGCTGAGTGAGTGAGGATGAAATCCTCATGTAAAGGGGAAGAATTTATGTGCCAAATGTTCAAGATTTGAAAAAATGGTACTAACAAAAATGCATAAAGTGCCTTATGTTGGGCACCCAGAATACCAAAAGACAATTGTTGATGTTAAACATCATTAATATTGGCCATGTATGAAGAAAGAAGTTGTTGATTTCATTGTTAGGTGTCTTGAATGTCAAAAATTCAAGGTTGAGCACAAACACCCAGTTGGTTCGTTATAGTCCTTGCCCATTTTTGAGTGCAAATGGGAAGTTGTAACCATGTATTTTATTACTAAATTGTCCAAGGTTGCTAAACAACATGGTTCTATTATGGTAGTTGTGGGCAAGCTTACTAAAGCTGCCCATTTTATTCTTGTGAAGTTAACTCACAAGGAAGCCAACATCACTAATATCTATATGAAGGAAGTAGCCACACTTCATGGTATACCTAAAACAATTGTGTCTAACATAGATCTTGACTTCACATTGAATTTTTGGAAGGGGCTATTGAAAGGATTTATGACAAATCTAAATTTCATCACAACTTATCACCTTGAGTCAGATGGGGAAAAAAAGAGACTCAACCATGTGATCGAGGACATGTTCAGAATGTATGTCATGGACAAACCATCGAAATGGGAAGATTATTTACATTTGGTTGAATTTTCTTATAACAATGGGCACCAAGCATCTTTAAAGATGAGCCTATTTGAGGCACTATACATAAGAAGATGCAACACACTAGTAATATGGGACAACCTAGCCGATAGGGAAATAGTTGGGCCAAACTTTCTCAAGGAAATACATGATCATATAGTGAAGATAAAATAGAACTTTAAGGTTGCCCAAGATAGGAAGAAAAATTATGTTTATAAAAAAAGAACTCACAGAGAATTTTCAGTGGGTGACCATGTATTCTTGAAAGTAAAGGCAAGACGAAGTTCCCTGAAGTTGGGAAAGTTCTCAAAACTTGCAGCAATATACCGTGAACAATTCGATGTCCTGGAAAGGATTGGTCCTGCGGAATATATGCTTTCACTACCCACATCCATGCTTATTAATAATATATTTCATGTATCTTTGTTTAAAAAGTATCTACTTGATGATAATCATGTCATTGATTGGAATGTGATTAAGGTGGAGCCAGAATGTGAATTTCAAGTACAACCAATTTTTATATTGGACTAGAAAACCAAGCAGCTTCGAAATGGAGCCATCATTTTTGTAAATATCGAATGGACCTAGTATGGTCCTCAATATGCAACTTGGGAACAAAAGGATGCTATGCAGGCAGAGTACTCGTAGCTTTTTGAAAACTTTTGAAGTTTTGATTGTATATGTATATATATTACACTGAGGAAAGTGCATAAATGATGTGCATGGGAATGTAATATCCCTAGGTTTAACCCCAATTGTAATGTAAATATAGTTGTGCACATAGGTTGTTGAGCCAATAAATTTTTGGGCTAGTGATCCTATCTTCTATTTTGTAATCATACTCTGAATTTAATGAAAAACATCATTTTTGCAGACCATCTCGATAGAAAGAGTATGTGGGGGATAAACTCCACTAGAAGGGAAAGGGGGCTAAGATTCTAGGAAGATGACTAAGCAATGGGGGCTTAAACCAAGGAAATATTATTAAAATACTTCTAAAGTAAAAAAGGCATGAATATTGTTTTTTCCTAAATCTTTAGAGAATGTAAACAAACCACCAAGTGGGTTCAAAGGGAGGTTATGAAGTGACAAGTGGAACTTCATGAACATGCAAATAAAATATGAAAAATTAATTATTTTCCCCAATCATTCAATCATTCAATCAATCCATCATGCTTGCTCCATCATTCATACCATCTCCATGTTGTTGTTATCCGTACATGTTTTCATCTCCATACTTTCTTGAGGGAACTTTGAGGTGGGTTTTTCTAGTATTTGAGCTAAAGAGGTGGGTTTCCAGGTCTGTGTGCTTTCGAAGAGGTAGGTTATCAGGCTCGTAAGCATTCTCTCCAGGTGAGAGAATTACTGAGAATTGTTTTCCCAAGGTGCCAAGCTACATCTACAGGGATCCGATACTTCCTGTCCGACCTATTGTTGAAGCCCTGGAAGGGAAGTGGAGCAGCTGAAGGACCATTGAGAAAAGAAGGGGCACACTTTCTAGGGTGGTACATGCATGTGAGGAATGAGATATTGTATGATGTTTGTACATATGAAAAATGAGTTCGAGTTTTGTTGTTTCTAAGATACGTTTCCTGGTTAGGAATTCCTTTCCCAAGTGGAGTTTAAGCCCCAACTTGGGGGTGACTTGTTGTTGAGCTTATGAGCAACACAGTCTAAGGATGGGAGGAAAGTCGAAGGTCTGCATGGAGTTGGTGGCTATTAATATCAGATAAGTGTCCACCATTTTTTTGTTTAAATTATTGTATGAATTATTATGTATTCCTCTGATGGGTATTTGTTGTGTTTTTTATAATTAAGTATATTTTTGTGAGAATGGTACATGAACTATAATTATGGGTTATTTGTCATGGATAATTGTTGTCAAAACTACATTTAAAATTGTACATAAATTGAAGTTATGTTCCTTCTGTCATGGGTTTTATTGTTCTAATTTATCCTTAAATATTTGTTGCCAAAATCATTTCATAATTGTGTATCTTCATACTTATGCATATTTTTGTGAGTTAATCCTATGTTCAGACCTAGAAATAGTTTTAACTTAGTGTAACCTTGACCATCTTGGGTTGAAAATTCCCTATATTGGTAGGATGGAATTATCCATGTAAACGATGAAGAATGAGAGTCTTAATTGGTTTAGGAAGACTTTTATAGACTTAGGAAGGCTTGGTAACCTTAGGAATCTATCAGAGTAAAACCCATATCTGCTAAGTCCAAGATCAGACTGTTTAAACCAAGAAAACTCGTTCTTTGCCTCAGAAAGAATTGTAGTCGTCGACTTGGTGCAACGAATCAATCCTAGCCATTGATCTAGGTTCCTCACATACGAGGGCTTGCCGAGGATCAAGGCCACTATTGTCTGTTGGATCCATTGGAGGGAAGATCCAGAGAGATCGTGATCATTTATCACGGAGGACCCTTCGGAGTCAGCGGTTGGAGTAGTCCCTAAAGCCTAGGTAGATCCAATTCGATGGAAAGGCTAGGAGGATCATTCAGTGTTGTTGGATCCATCGATATAGGCATCAAAATATCTAAACTGTCGATCACAGTGGGGTCATTGGATTAGCCTTGGTTAAGGTGGTTCAATGAGAAGACTCCAAGGAGCGATTGTGGCCACATATCACTGAGTGGGGAGAGTGATCTCAACCATAGATCTTTTTGGGTATCTCTGAGTGAGGCCAAGAGGGAAGGTGATGTCATGATGACAAGCATGAAATCACCCATCCAATTTGTAGTGAACATGTGTCAGCTTGGTATAGACACGCCAAGTGCCCAGTGATGACGTGTACACCACGTTAGTCGATGTGGGAGGTCCTCGTGGAAAGTGGTGGTTATGCCATATGTCAAGGTAATTTGGAACTTTGAGGAAGTGAAAGTTGGCATGGTCTAGGTGCCATGTGTCAAGCTAGATGGTGGAGTTGGGTAGGGACACATGTCTTGGGTGCCAACTCGGATGCCATGTGGGGTCACACTTAAACGAGGCTAAGAAGGGAGTGATGTCATGATGATGAGGGGTGACAACATCTCCAAAGAAGGACATGTGGCAACTCATAATTTGTATAAAGAACCAAGTGGGGACCTTGTCATTGTTAATCCTTGGGACAAGTGTCTAAATCCTAGTCCTCATATCTATCAACGATAGATCTCAACCGTTCATCAGAGGGGGATAGTTGGAGTGAGTTATAAATTCAAGCAAGGATGGACTCCGATGGGAGTACTCCAAGGTTCTATCTAGAATGTTGATTAAAGGGGGGTCTCGATGAATGAAAACCATTGATCTTCCATGGGACCTACAGGGGCAAGTACAAAGGTAGAAGGATAGGCCATTAACCTTCACACATGTTCGAGGCACCGATGCAATCAAGACCATAGATTTCCTGATTCCCAGGACTGTCTGATTCGTTAGAGGGGTATGTCATCGGATTGAGCCAATCAAAGTGTTCAGTGAAGCCAGCAGTGGAAGCACTCCGATGAGTGACTCCAATGGAATATAAAGGCTTCGAATAGATTGAATTCATTCATATATAAGGTCGATTGGATGAGGACAGTTGATACAAGTGGAAGTTTCCACATTAGTGCTATGTTAGTGCCACATCAGGTGGCATGTGTGACAGGAATCCACGGGGTGCTAAGGTGAAATGGATGGTAGATAGCCTAGAAACTTTGGGAGACTATAACTTTTGATCCAGAGCTCATAATTGAGCATGGTTATAGTTGTTGGAAATATCTCAATGAGAAGAATTAATCTACAAGGTTTATTTAGAGAAATGAAATAGTTGGTGAAAAATAATGTTTTTACACCCCATCAGCCTAGATGAGGACTAGGGGGTCGGGTGTGTTACAAGAATACATGGGTATAAATATCCCAAGAATATATGTAGCCTTAGAATATCAACAAGTAGAACATAAATCCCATATGATTGAAATGGAAGGAAAGATCATTAATCAACTTATTGCTATTTTAATTGATTCAGGAGCAAGACATTGTTACAATGATCCTAAAATAGTGGATAGATTACATTTGGAGAAAAGTAATCTTGAAAAATCAAGTTTGGTTTAATTAACCATTAGGACCAAAAGAAGGATCAATGAGAGAGTCAGAGGTTGTCCAATAAATCTGAATGGAGTAAATACAACTGGTGATATGAATATCATACCGTTAGGATCTTATGATATCCTAATTGGAATGGATTGGATGGATGAGAATCATGTTGTCCTATATTTCCATGAAAAGAAATTTACATGTCTTGATGAATAAGAAAAGAAGAGAACTATGAAACGAATTCCAAGACCCATTTATATAAGGGAGATTTCAACCTTCTAAATGAAGATATGTTTTAGGAAGGGATGTCAATTGTATGTAGCTCATGTGGAGGAGCAAGAAAATACTAAAGGGCCAAGCCTTGAATACTTTTCAATATTACAAGAGTTTGAAGATGTATTCCAAGAAATACTAGGATTCCCACCAAAGAGGGAGATAGATTTCTCTATTGATTTAGTACTAAGAGTGGCCCCAATATCAAAGACACCTTATAGAATGAGTACACTAGAATTAAAAGAATTACAAATGCAACTGGAGGAATTGTTGAAGAAAGGGTACAAACGCCCAAGTGTTTCACCTTGGGGAGAACCAATACTCTTTGTTAAAAATAAGGATGGAACATTGAGGCTTTGCATTGACTTTAGACAGTTGAATAAATTCATTTTGAAGAACAAATACCCTCTACCCATAATTGATGACCTCTTTGATCAACTAAGAGAAGAAAAATATTTTCAAAGTTGGATTTGAGATCAGGATGCCACCATGTAAGAATCTAGGAAGAAGACATCAGTAAGACAATGTTTAGAACTAGGTATGGACATTATGAATTTGTAGTAGTGCCACTTGGATTGACCAATGCACTAGTTGTCTTTATGTGCTTGATGAATCGCATATTCATAAATTATTTGGATAATTTTTTCATTGTATTCTTGGATGACATACTTATCTATTATAAATCAAAAGAAGAGAATGAACATCACTTGAGGTTGGTGCTGCAAGCACTAAGGGAACATCAACTTTATGCCAATATTAGTAAGTGTTATTTCTACCAAGAATAGGTCCACTATTTTGGGCACATTGTTTCAGAACAAGGCATATCAGTGGATCTAGAGAAGATTGAAGCCATTAGAGGCCACCGCCTAAGAATGTTTCAAAAGTCATATATTTTATGGGATTAGCCAGATACTACAAGAGTTTTATAGAAGGGTTAT
>SNQJ01S0018728.1:91937-120052 GCA_010110895.2 Picea sitchensis
TTAATGGATAAATTACTAAGTGGACAAGTGGTTAGAAGTGGGTTAGCCCTAAAATAAGGAAAGTGGGTTAAGATGGTTAGAAGGTAATTTAAATAATAAAGTGAAGTGATGAGTGTACTATAAGTCAAAGTGGATATAAAAGAAATTATTTAAATAATAAAGTTAATGGAGAAATTACTAAGTGGACAAGTGGTTAGAAGTGGGATATCCCTAAAATAAGGAAAGTGGGTTAAGATGGTTAGAAGGTAACCCCTTGAGGAAGCTACATGAAAGTATAAATAAGAGGCAACAATCTCTCATTTTTAATTACACTTGAGAACATTGAATATCTACAAGTGACTGAGGTAACCAAAGGATATCTAAGATGAATTTCAAAGGGAAGGTGAAGTAAAGAAGGCTGAAATTCAAGGGAGGATAAATTCTTTTGATGATGCTTTCTAAGGTATGTTATTTACAGGTCATCTCACCATTTTCGCAATAACTTTTTTTCTAGAATGATTCAGACTGTGAAATTGGGAGGCCATTGATGAAACATATCCAAGTAGTTGTGATACAAATTTCATCTTGTGGGTCGTTGTATTTTTGGAGTTACACGCCGTGGAATATAGGGTTTGTGGCTCGTCTTGAAACTAGTCTAAAACACGTGTTTCGGGTAAAAACGTCATAAATTATTCATAACATATCCAAATTCAGTAATACCAAATGTATTGGTTAGAGTACATTTTGTAGTATTCTTTGTATAATTTTCAGATCCATACAACAAATATTTTTTGCGGGGTACGCTATACAATTTCACTCTCTAGAATTCAACAAGGTATGTCGTTTTTGCTATAACTCCTTTTCTGAGAGGTTCCAAGTAGTGAAATATGGAGGAATTCCATAAAAGACATTGAAGAACATTGTGTACCATTTTTAGATCTGTATTCTTCACATGTATATAGTTATGATTATTTCAAGTTGGGGTTTTTGACTAATCTAAAATTAGTCATGTGAGACTAAAGTAAAGTTTGATGAAAATGCTAGTCTCTTGTTGTTAAAGTTAAGGAAGGTTTGCAAGTATGTGATCATATACACCAGGTCTGTTACAGAGTTAAAAATCATATTTGGATGATGAAATTGATCAGGGCTTTTGGTTGAGGTACATGTTGGGTACATGGTTGAGACAAGTAGTTGATGAGTTGGCACATGCATGAGGTGTATAGTTGATGATGTTGGTACATCTTGATGAGTAATAGTTGATGAGTAGTTGATGCATKATTGGTACATACTTGGTACATGGTTGGAGGCACTTTTTCATAGTATTGTTGACACGTGGTTTAACGATGATGTAGCATACTTGACTTGGTATATTATTAGAAGCACATATTGATCGTTGTGATGATTATGAGTTGTTGTGTTATGCTTGGTTGATGCACATCTTGGTGATATTTTTCATATGGTTGAGAGTTGTCCTGGTGATTGATCTTGGTGAGTAGATCTGATTTGGTTGATAATATTGATGAGACAGGTTGTTGTGATAGGTTGTTTGGACAGGTTATTGTGACAGGTTATCTATACAAGTTTGGTGCATGGTTGATGCACTTGTTTATGGTACAAGTTGAGGTACATGTTGATGTATGGTACATGTTGGCACAGGTTATTGGTACATGTTTTTTGGTACAGGTTGTTTGGTACAGGTTGATTGGTACAGGTTTACAACAGTATATCTTACAGTGATAGTGTGACAGTGGTTTCATTATTCTACTTCTACGTCAGGGCGGTTGTACGAGGCAAGGATAGGTGGTTGTATCCACCTTCTGGTTGTAGCCAGAGAACATAGGGGTTTGTAGCCNGTTGAGAGTTGTCCTGGTGATTGATCTTGGTGAGTAGATCTGATTTGGTTGATAATATTGATGAGACAGGTTGTTGTGATAGGTTGTTTGGACAGGTTATTGTGACAGGTTATCTATACAAGTTTGGTGCATGGTTGATGCACCTGTTTATGGTACAAGTTGAGGTACATGTTGATGTATGGTACATGTTGGCACAGGTTATTGGTACATGTTTTTTGGTACAGGTTGTTTGGTACAGGTTGATTGGTATAGGTTTACAACAGTATATCTTACAGTGATAGTGTGACAGTGGTTTCATTATTCTACTTCTACGTCAGGGCGGTTGTACGAGGCAAGGATAGGTGGTTGTATCCACCTTCTGGTTGTAGCCAGAGAACATAGGGGTTTGTAGCCTCCTTTTGGTTGTAGCCAGAGAATTAGGTAGTTGGAGCTTCCTTTAGGTTTTACCTAAGAAACTAGGGGGTTGGAGCCTCCTTCCAGTTGCAGCTAGAAAACAAAGGAAGTTGGTGCTTCTAATGAATGTAATTCTTAAATACATATAAGAAAAAGCATTACGTGGTTTTCTCCCACTTTGGGTTTCCATGTAAAAACAAGGGTGTACTGTGTATGTGTATGATTGCTCATTTGTTCATTTTTTATTTACTCAACAACTATTGGATGATAATGCTTTGGATGATAATGCTACATTGATATAACACTTGCATTTTGTGGTTAAAAAGGATTTAATTTCTCTATTACTAATTCACCCCCCCTCTCAGTAATCCAACAGTTCTCACCCAAAATGGACATGTCATTAGTTATGAATCCAGAAAGATTAAACAACATGAGAGGAACTATGCCACACATGATTTGGAGCTTGCTTCCATAGTTCATGAATTGAATATGTTGAGGTATTCTCTCATGGGGAAAAGATTTGAATTAAGGACATACCATAGTGGTCTAAAATATATTTTTGAGCAACCAAATTTAAATTCCTGGAAAAACAGATGGTTGGAATTTTTAAGTGAGTATGACTTTGACATCAAGCATATCAAAGGAAAATAAAATAAAGTTGTTAATTCTCTTAGCATGAGAGTACATCTCATGCATGCTACAACTGTTAGTATGCATTGATCATATTTAAATAGAAGAATTTTAAATGTTGTTGTTACAGACCAACATTACCTATAGGTGAAATAAAGTTTACAACAGGAAAATGTACAACAAAAAATTAAAGACTATGAGATGAAGGAAGATGGATAACTTATGCATAAAAATAGAATTTATGTTTCTAGTTCCAAAAAAATCAGGAATGTGGTGTTAAAAGAAATGCATAATGTTCCATATATCAGACATATTGATTAATAGAAAATAATTGCAGCAGTAAGAAGCCAATTATTTTAGCTTGGGATGAAGAAATATGTTTTTGATTACATTTCCAGGTGCATGTAATATCAAAGAGTGAAATTTGAGAACATACACCCAACGAGTTTGCTACAACCATTGCCAATTCCATAGAAGAAATGGGAAGTGGAAACCATTGATTTTATAACTAAGTTGCCTAGGACAACCAGGAAACATGATTCAATAATGGTATTTGTGGATAAATTGACAATGGCTACTCATTTTTTTCAGTGAAAATGACTCATACAACAAATAATATTGCAGAAATTTACATGCGAGAAATTTCTAGGTTGCATAGAATCCCTAAGGCGATTGTCTCAGATAGAGATCTTTTAAAGACTAAGGTTGAGTTTTAAAACATGAGTTCATTAACCATTTAAGAAATTTATGAAAGAGGAAGAATTAATGATGTAACATGGAAGCCATAATAAGATATACAGATCTAAAAATAAGCACAAGAATCAACAAACCATAACAACAAAAGTTGTTAACAGAGTTTGGCAATATTGCCTACGTCTCCGAGCCTTTGTCTCAGTGGGGGAGGCTTTCTTATTTCTCTTCAAAGATTAAAAAGTACATCATAAAAGTTCCAAATGGATTAAAAACTGATATGGATGTGTTATTTTAGATATCAATAACCCAACACAACTGATGACACTAAAAATGGATGAACGAAGCTCCTGGAAATGGCTCGCAAAGTTCCTCTCCTCAATGGCTTCCCTGCATAAAAATGGATTAGGATTTACAATTATTCAACATTTCTCCTCTTCTGAACCTCTCTAAGGATGAAAATAACCTCTGGTTTATATAGGCTTGAAGTTGGCAACAACCTCCCAACTTCTTCCTGACATCTGGCCTAAAAAATGGCTCTAGATCCTCCAAAAATGGCCAAAATCCCCCCAAACATGCTTAAAAATCACTAAAATCTTTAACATAGAGTTAAAATCCCACAAAATTGGCAAATATTGGGCGCATCCCCTTATCTTTGGGCTCCTAGACATATGGCGCATATCCATGTGTCCACGGGCTAGAAAATGTGCATTGGCCCCTAGTCATGTGACTTGGCCATATGGCCTTGTCCTAATCCTCCACATGCATAGTAATCTGTTGGGCCCCTGGTTCCTATCCCCTTGGTCATGTACCTTGGTTGGCGGGCTAGCCCATTCAACCGACACTATCACCACAAATCCGTGTGCGCCATAGTTTTGGAGGTTTGGGTCATATGGTAATGATCATATGGTGTTGCGTCGGGGGCTGGGGCTAGGCCCCAACCCTTTTCTCCACCTGAAATACATTGTTGCAAGCTTAAATATAAGGTTTAAACCTTTTATTACAAGATCTAATGTGGGCAGGTTGGTAGCCTGGCCTTGCCAAAACCATTCCCCATGCTCAGAGGTTGCGGGTTTGACTCCGGTGGAGTCACAAACCATTTTACCACTACCAACCTATGGAGGGGTGCCACATGGCAACCAATGACTGGGCCATGTCACTATATGGACATATAGAATGTACATTCATCTGCCACATCAACACTGTATGGACTGTATAGTCAACAAAAATTTTCATGTTTGGCAAAACGAACAGAACGTGATATATTTCTCATATGACGTATGTTTGAGCCCGTTCAAGTTGCATTGGGTTCGTAACGATGAGGCCTACGCACATGTCTGTTTTGAAGCGATTCTGAGCACTTTTATGTTTAGGCCTTTCTGGACCCATTTTGGTTCCTGGATCCATTTTAGATCAGGCCTCCCCACTAAGACCTTTTGGTCCTCCAAAAGGATACTAACCAGTCATCAAGTGCGGGATAAGACACCCCACTTGTTCTCTGTCTTTAAAATTTGTCCTGTGCACCTGTCTCATCATCATCAACTGTAAAAAAACCATGATAACTGATAGCATATTGTTATCCACTTGTATTTTGTCACATCTTACTGAAGCCACTATCACCGATGTTGACAACATTACTAACGACAACATCATAAATATGACTGCAAATGAGATAATATGTTTGTAATAATTGCACGACATTATCTTATCTTGAAGCAAAGTATGATTGAGCTTCCATTCTACAATCATCACATGTTCTTGCTTAAGATCAATTGCTTGATTTGGGACAATTATAGGTGTTTTGCTTGCATGTGTTGCCTTCCTTAATTGTTCCATTGTTTGAAGAGATTGATTTTCTTTTAAGTGATGATCATGTACAAATATATTCCTTGCCTGCTTTGATTAAGTGATATTGATTATGATCCCTATAGAAGATTGCTTTGAGATCATACAAATAAGGATTGCCTAAAACCATTCCACATTCATTGAGTGGCACCACATCACACGTTACCTCATCCATAAACTTAGATGAAATTGAAAACTTTAATGTGCATTGCTTTGTTATGTGAAATTTATGATTGTTGCTTATCCATTTAAGTGATTAAGGCTTATGATGCATCTGAGTGTTTAATCCCAATTGTTTAACCACTTCCTCTGAAATCAAGTTATATTGAGATCCATTATCTATCAATGTGTCAACCTTAGTATGTCTTATTATGACCCTTATGTGAAACAATTTACTTCTAGAATCATATCCATCACCAATTTTACCTGTTAAACCAACTGCTGTGATTTTAGATTCATCACCTGAATCTAATCCCAAGTCTGTTGGACGTGTTGTTGCTGCAGTTGTTTGCCTCACTTTCCTTTCTTTGAACCACTTCGGTCTTTTCTCGGGATGCAATTTCCAGCAATGGTCATTATCATGTCCTTTTTTCTTGTAATGCTTGTAAGAGAGGTTCTCTTCCTTTCTTGCCATTGAATTTTCCTTCTTTCCATTCCACTTCCTTTTGTCCTCTTTTCTCGAAGATGATTCCCCTGATACACCAAATCCTATTTTCCCTGCCTCAATGTAAGTTGATTGAACATAAACCTAATCAATATTAGTGGGTCCAAACATAAATACAGTGTTACAAATGTGTACAGGTAAACCTCATATATACTTCATAAGAGTTTCTTGGGTATGTAATGGAATGTATAACATTAATTCCATCTTATGAAATTAATCTGTGTACTCTTGCATTGTTTGTCCCTTTCTTGGTTTAAGACCTTTCCATTCAATTAAAGCCTTATCTTTATAACCCAAAGGATAAAATTTCTTTTTAAGTGAAGAAACAAAAACTTTCCATGATGGAAATACATTACCCACTTGTTGCTTGCCATTTTGCAACTTGATTTGCCACCATATGAGTGTTGTGCCTGCAAGTCGAAGCGAGGCCAATTTGATTTGAGTTGCCTCATATTTGATTTGTTGCACATTGCAATAAACCTCCATCTGTCTGACCTAGTTATCAAGCCTCTCAACATTGACTTCACCATCATACATGGGTAATTCAAATTTCACATCAAGATTAAGTAAACACATATCATGTTTATGTTTATGGGAATGTTTTCTTGCGATGGACTTAGAACTTGTACTTGAAGAAGAAGAATTTGATGGAGAAGAAGGAAGTGAAGGAGGAGTTTTAGGAGTATCCTCTCCTTCTTCACTTTTGACCTTTGAAGATTCACCTAGACTCGGTCTCTTCTGATCCAAGTAAGAATCATATAGAACCTTCACCATCTCTGTAATGAAGAAGAAAGGATTTCAAAACTCTTTCTCCTCATGAGAAAGTCCCTCTTCCGATGCCATCTTATCACTTTGAGAAGTTCTCTTTCTATATACAGTCTCAGGATTCTCTTCAACAAGCTCGCCATCACCACGATTTAGATTTTCCCTCGTAATCATGCAAAATCAAAAACCAACCGTCAACTAGCTTTGATACCACCTAATCCAAAAAGATCTTTTAAATACTAAGGTTGATTTTTAAAACATGAGTTCATAAACCATTTAAGAAATTGATGAAAGAGTAAGAATTAATGATGTAACATGGAAGCCATAATAATATATACAAATATGGAAATAAGCACAAGAATCATCAAACCATAAAAACAAAATTTGTTAACGGAGTTCGACAATATTGCCTACGTCTCCGGGCTTTTGCCTCAGTGGGGGAGGCTTTCTTATTTCTCTTAAAAGATTAAAAAGTACATCATAAAAGTGTCAAATGGATTACAAATTGATCTAGTTGTGTTCTACTAGATCTCAAGAACCCAACACAACTGACAGCACTGAAAACAGATGAAGGAAGCTCCTGGAAATGGTCTGCAAAGTTGCTCTCCTCAATGGCTTCCCTGCATAAAAATGGCTTAGGATTTACAATTGTTCAACACTTCTCCTCTTATTACCCTCTCTAAGGCTTCCAATAACCGCTAGTTTATATAGGCTTGAATTTGGCAACAACCTCCCAACTTCTTCCTAAGATCTAGCCTAAAAAAGGGCTCCAGATCCTCCAAAAATGGTCGAAATCCCCCCAAACAGGCTTAAAAATCACTAAGCTCTTTAACATATAGTTAAAAACCCAAAAAATTGGAAACTATTGGGCGCATCCCATTATCTTCGGGATCCTAGTCATATGGTGCATATCCATGTGTCCATGGGATAGAAAATGTGTGTTAGCGCCTTAACCGTTGACCCCTGGTCATGTGACTTGGCCATATGGCCCTGTCCTAATCCTCCACGCGCATAGTAATTTGTTGGGCCCCTAGTTCCTAGCCCCTTGGTCACACGCCTTGGTTGGTGGGCTAGCCCGAACGACTGACACTATCCCCACAAATATTTGTGTGCCATAGTTTTGGAGGTCTTGGTCATATGGTAATGGTCGTATGGTGTTGCGTCGAGGGTTGGGGATAGGCCCTAGCCCTTTTATCCTCCCAAATTACATTTTTGCAAGCTTAAACATAATTTTTAAACCTTATATTACAAGATCTAATGTGGGTGGGCTAGTAGCCCGGCCCTGCCAAAACCATTCCCCATGCCCGGAGGTCACGGGTTCGACTCCCGTGGAGTCACAAACCATTTTACCACTGCCAACCTATGGAGGGGTGCCACGTGGTAGCCCATGACTAATCATTCCTAGACTGCAAATGAGAGTAATCTTGGTAACATAGAAGTGTAAATGGATTAAAATAGTTTGAATAGGTGGATCAACAAGAGAAGAGTAAAAAGGAGGGCATCGGACTATTGAAAATACATTCCATTGGGCATAGAGTNTCATTCCTAGACTGCAAATGAGAGTAATCTTGGTAACATAGAAGTGTAAATGGATTAAAATAGTTTGAATAGGTGGATCAACAAGAGAAGAGTAAAAAGGAGGGCATCGGACTATTGAAAATACATTCCATTGGGCATAGAGTTATAACATCCTACAGATCAAAGGCAATCAATTTTCCTACAAGAAAAAAGGATTATGAAAATATGGATAGAAGAATAGAAGGTAAACAAAGAGAATAATATCCACATAACAGAGATCCTTTCTGTAATATAGATTAAAGAGTGCTTGAACAATAATCTATGATTAGCAAGCAATTACCACAAACCCTTTGCAGCTCATGAATTCATTAACCAAAGGCATATTTTGATCTTCAAAATATGTAAATATTACTCAAGAAAGATGAAAATATAAAATGATAACAAATAACACAAATTCTGATAAGCAACTCTCATGAATATCTAATGGCAAAAATGTTAATTACAACAGACCCTCAGGCTTACAATTGAGCAAATAAACTACTCCTCTAGCTCTCTCCTCTCTTGGATCATGAATCCAACCCCCCTAACCTCTTGTAAAATGAATATATATCCATATAGGTCCTTTCCATCTCACTTCGAACTCCAACCCCTTTCCCAAAATAGAAACAACTATAAACAGAAAATGAAATGTTTTAACTAATTCCCTGCTTTTCAGGAGGCAAAATTCTGAAAAATAGGCTTCAACACGCCACTTGTAATTCTCAAACCATAGAATTTGTGTAAAATATGAGAATGGTTTTTGTATATAAGCTCATTATGAAGGAAAAACTCTCTCAGTTTCATTAAATTCATCTCCATCTGGCCGCAATAGATGTCACAAAAACATGTCTCAAACATGAAATCACGAAAAATGAAAAAATAGGGCTCAAAGATTCTTTCTAATCTCCCAATCCGTGACACTTGTGTGAAAAATTAAATAGGCTAATGTTCATGGGTCCATTATTGAAAAAAAACTCCTTCATAGTTTTAAAATTCATCTTGGTTCACCCAAAAATTCTCCTGGAAGTCAGCTGGTCAAAAATATCAGTTCAACAGTCTAGAACATAGTTTCTGCGGCACATTCTGTAGCTCCACTTCTCTGTATAATACCTCTCTAACCATAACACATTTTAAAAAACTGAGAGAGGTTTTTTTTATTTGGTATGTTATGAACAAAAACCTCCTCCTGGTTTCACAAATACCCTCCCATTTGTTTATAACACAAGTTTTAAGTTAGTCACTCAAAACTGACAGAAGCGTCCTTGCAAAATAACTCTGTGAAATTGGTAGCGCCCATCATGAATTCGGCTATGTGGATTTGGTAGTGCCATTGTGACACAGTCATGCGAAATTGGTAGCACCCATCATGAATTCAACTATGTGGATCTGGTAGCACCACTCCTCTGTTTTAGGAAAGTCTCCATTCACATAAGATTTTCTTTTAATGTGTGCATGGAGTTTCTAACCCGTGTCTTGTGTTGATGAAAGATGTGCTTGGATATCGATATTGATGCTTGAGGAAGATGGTGCTATGGAATCTCTTAATTCACCAGTGCTACAAAATAGATCGTAAAAATAACCAAATTTTCTAGTGCAAATTCTTGTGCTAACAGACCCCACCTTAATGGAATTGATAATTAAGGTAAAAGATAATTAATCTAGTTAATATTAATTATATTATGAGATAGAGAGGTCGTCCATGTTGTGCCAATAGACACTTATGTTGACAGATCAAGTCTAATATAAGTAAAGGTAAATTCCCCATTGAGGAATCATATCTTTTGTGTGAGTTTGGAAATTTCAGCAAGTACATCTTCTTGGGAAAGTGCACACCTCTCTTGGGCACTAGTCTTCTAGGGTTTGTAAGCACCCTCTTGTGTGCTAGGTTTTCTTGGTGGTGAAGGTATATCTCTTGAAGAATATAACAAAGGATTTGGATGGTTTTTCTTCCCTTGTTGAGAAGGGTTTCCCATGATACTTCTTGTGTTCTTGTGCATGGTGTTTCTTCTTGTGTTCTTGTGCATGGTGTTTCTTCTTGTGATCTTGGTTGTTGCAACATTATTAGTTATGGTTAAGTTAAATGCTAAAATGGAATGAACTTCATGATTAACCTTTTCTATTGAAAAATCAACAATATGGGGATATGATTTCATGCAGGGGGGGGGTGTTGAGCGGGGTAAGCCTTTACCTTTCTGAATTATTTTTATTTTACCAACCTTAGAATTTTGGAGAGAAAGAGGGGGTTACGTGAGCTTCTTGGGGGAATTCCACGTTATTGGTTTTGATATTTAAACCCTATTCTTGATTTCCTTGGGGGTTTGACCATTCATTCTTACACAAAATTCATTTTTGGAGTTTTTCCTCTCTAATTCACTCTTGTACTCATTCTTGGTTTTGCACGGGGAAGGGAAAACTAATTATTGAAGACAAGAAACCATGGTTGGTTGGATGTAATTAATTGATTATTCTACAAAGGGAGGGATGCATGTGGGAATGATAATAATGGTAGTTGAGAGGGAACTATCCACAACTGAGAATCCTGAGAGTTTCCATCATTGAGATTTTCGGAACATAAGCATTGGAGCCCTGGAAAGAGGTGGACAACTTGAGGAACTATGTGGTAGTGAAGGGGGTTCATTCTCTTTGGGTGGTGCATGTTGAAGTCGAAGAGAGATGGTAAATAGGAATTGTTGTGTGTTTGAGAAACCTATGAGATATTGATTGCTGACTGGTTTGGGAACCCGATTTTTAGTCAGAGACCCATCCTTATGGATTTGCATCCCTGGCTCGAGGGGGACCTATTGTTGAGACTTAGAAAAAACATTTCTAAGGTTGGGTGGAATGTCCTTTGTCCACAACTAGTTGATGATTGGTTTTGTTACAAATAAGTTCTCTTTTTCATGTGTTTCTCTACTTGTATATTTATTTATGTTGTGTATTAATTATTATCTCTGATATATGTGTTTATAATGTGTTTTCTTGTTGGTTATATTGTGCATGACATATGGTTTATTTATCTTATAGTGTAACATGAAACTTGATTATTTCATGTGTTTCTTTCATGATTATTTATTAATTAAGTGGTATCTGAATTTCAAATCAACCCAAAAGGGATAATTTAGAGGTGCCCGGGCAGTGCATACGATTCAAATCATAGCATAGAGAAAATCATTTTGGGTTTGTTTATCTGGGTATGTTACAATGGTGCCAATTAATATTATAAATAACATCGACAAAGTGACGGAATCATATTTATTAGTTGTGTTCCATCATTCACTTATGATGTACAAGAGCACTGGTAGTAGTGTTATTGAAAATTTACAAATACACCAAAAAACATGGGAATTTATTTAATTTAAAAAAAAAAATGTTGAAATTCTTGGTATGAATAGAGGCACAACTAAGAGTGCATTCATATATTTACTAGAGCACTGAAAATACTATGATATTTTTGTATAAAAATCATTCAATGGTGTATTTATAATATCGAGAAGCATTGAATATGATGCCATCTATTATTATAAAGAGTATCGACAAAGCATGGGAATCATATTTATTATTTTTGTTTCAAATTGCACTTCTGATGTGCAAGAGCACCGATATAGATGTTGTTGGATTACTGAGAGAGGGGGTGAATCAGTAATAGAGAAAGAATCCTTTTTAACCACAAAATGCAAGTGTTACATCAACATAGCATTATCATCCAATAATTGCAGAGTAAATACACAATGAACAAATGAGCAATCATACACATACACAGTACACCAGTGTTTTTATGTGGAAACCTAAAGTGGAAGAAAACTACAGAATGCTTTTTCTTATATGTATTTAAGAATTACATTCATTGGAAGCACCAACTTCCTTTGTTTTCCAGCTGCAACTGAAAGGAGGTTCCAACCCCCTTGTTTCTCAGGCTACAACCTGAAGGAAGATCCAATTCCCCAATTCTCTGGCTACAACCAGAAGGAGGCTACAACCCCCTAGTTTCTCAGGCTACAACCTGAGGGAAGCTCCAACTCCCCAATTCTAGGTCTACAACCAGAAGGAGGATGAAACCCCCTATGTTCTTCAGCTACAACCGGCAGGTGGCTACAACCACTATCATTGTGAGATATACTGTTGTAAATCTATATCAATCAACATGTAATCAACCTATAACAACATGTACCAATAACCTGTGCTAATAAGTACCATACATCAAACTGTACCTCAATCTATACCATAAACAAATGCATCAACCATGCACCAAACCTGTACAAATAACCTTTCATAATAACCTTTCCAAACAACCTATAATCAACCTATACCATAAATAAGTGCATCAACCATGCACCAACCTGTACCTCAACTTGTACCATCAACAAGTGAATCAACCATGTACCAATCATGCATCAAATACACATAAACTATGACTCATCAATATGTACCAACATCATCAACTATACACCTCATGTATGTGCCAATTCATCAACTACTTCTCTCAACCATGTACCCAACATGTACCTCAACCAAAATACCTCATCAATTTCATCATCCAAATCTGATTTGTAACTATGTAATAGACTTGGTGTATATGATCACATACCTTCAAACCTTCCTTAACTTTAACAACAAGAGACTAGCATTTTCATCAAACTTTACTTTAGTCTCACATGACTAATTTTGAATTAGTCAACAACCCTAACTTGAAATAATCATAAATATGTACCTGTAATGAATAAAGGTATAAAAATAGTACACAGTGTTCTTCAATATCTTGTCTGTAATTTCTCCAGGTTTCACTTCTTGGAACCTCCCAGAAAATGAGTTATAGTAAAAATGGCATACCTTGTTGAATTATGGATTATTCTAGAGAGTGAACTTGTAGAGCGCACCCTGCACGAAATATTTGTTGTATTGATTAGAAAATGGTACAAAGCATACTAAATATTGTACTCTAACCAATACATTTGGTCTTACTGAATTTGGATATGTTATGAAGAAGTTATGATGTTTTTACCCAAAACACATGTTTTAGACTAATTTCAGGACTAGCAACAAACCCTATTTTCCACGGAGTGTAACTCCAAAAATACAATGACCCACAAGATGAAATTTTTATCACAACTACTTGGATATATTTACTCAACGACCTCCCAAATTCATGGTCTGAATCATTCTATGAAAAAATTTATTGCGAAAATGGTGAGATGACCTGTAAATAACATACCTTAGAAAGCATTATCAAAATAATTTATCCTCCCTTGAATTTCAGACTTCTTTACTTCACATTCCCTCTGAAATTCAGCTTAGATATCCTTTGGTTACCTCAGTCACTTGTATATATTCAATATTCTCAAGTGTGATTAAAAATGAGAGACCCTTGCCTCTTATTTATACTTTCATGTAGCTTCCTCAAAGGGTTACCTTCTAACCATCTTAACCCATTTTCCTTATTTTAGGGATAACCCACTTCTAACCACTTGTCCATTTAGTAATTTCTCCATTAACTTTATATTTAAATAATTTCTTTTGTATCCACTTTGACTTATAGTACACTCATCACTTCACTTTATTATTTAAATTACCTTCTAACCATCTTAACCCACTTTCTTTTTTTAGGGCTAACCCACTTCTAACCATTTGTCCACTTAATAATTTCTACATTAACTTTATTATTTAAATAATTTATTTTGTATCCACTTTGACTTATAGTACACTCATCACTTCACTTTATTATTTAAATAATTTCTTCTTTGCAACCACTTTGACTACTTTGACCTGTTGGGGCTTCTAGATGACTCATGAGGGTTCTCCAGCTTCACATGCATGGCCATAACTCTCTAATCATGAGGAGTTATGTGACGTTCCACATACCACCGAAAATGGCATGACATGTATTATCCATCTAGAATAGTATTACTTGCAAATATATCAAAACTCATACCATTATCCATCAAACAAACTTGGGTCCATTACCCAAACCATTGTGCTACCAGAATTCGCTACCAAACTTTCTTCAAGGGTTGACATCAATGACAACCAACCCAATTAATCAACAAGTGCTATTGAACATTTACAAATGCATCTAAAATTGTGGAAATATGTCTAATTTAAAAGAAACCTATCAGTTGACTTGATATGTATGGAGACACCACTAATGATGTTTCCATAGATTTCCTAGAGCATCGACTAGTCTGGAATATTTTTCTATATAAGAAATCCTTAATGGTGTGTTTATAATATCAATAAGCATTGAATATGGTGCCACCTAATATTATAAAGAGCATCGAACAAATGTAGGTTTTTTTTATTGTTTTATTGTTGTGCTCAATGTAAAAGGATGCATTGCTAATCATGTGTCCTACAAATTTATAGGATGCACCACATAGTCTAACACGATTCGAATGGCTTGAATGCACCATGCAAAATTTATTTATTTTTTGAAAAAATGGAAACTTTAGGCCAAATTCTACATTTTAATCTACTAAGAATGCAAATGAGGAGGTAACAAACAATTTACCTGATCCATTTCCCACTAAGGAGGCATAATTTCCATGTCGATAAAAAATGAAAATATGGTATTATTTTGGAAAATTAATAAACAGACCAAATCCATTGGTGAATTAAAGGAATTGAGGAATCTAAAAACACAATAGCACCAACACTAGGGAGGGATGTGACACATGTTATTTTATGGTTGGAATCACTTAAGGAAATGTAAACATGAAATTACATCTTGGTGAATTTTTCTCTCTCCCTTTTTTATTTTATTTTAATTTTACCCTATCTCGGTGCACTTGATAGTCAGACACAATAGTGCCTTTAAGTTTTCTTGACACATTATTAGATTTTAAAAAAAAAATTATGGATAGGTGTGCTTCTTTGGGAACATCAATGTATCTTTGGAATATTAAGCACATCGATTAGTTTTTTATTTAAAAATAAATAAAAACATGTATTCTATAACAAAAATTCTAAACCTAGTTTGGTGCTTCATACATATAGACACACCAATGTGTTTATTGTATAATGCCACACCGATGTCTATGATATCAAAAAAATAATGAAGCATTCTTTTGTGCACCTATATAATGAACATATTGGGGTCCCTTCTATGGGTGCACATTGATACATTTTTTTATGTAAAAAACATTATTGCATAACAAAATGTCTAAACTAATTTGATGTATTATATATAGTAATGTATTAGTTTGATTATTAGTTTATTACACACTGATTAGAGTTTTTTTTAAATTGAAGTAAACCATTTTGTTATGGATTAGTTATAACAACATTCAAGGCTCCTGGTTATTTATTGCACAGGTGCACCATATATGGGCATGCAATGAAATTTATATGAATTAAGCACATTGATTAAAAAAACCTATGCTAAAACCTTCAACCACCGACCCCCACTAACAACCTCCACTATAAATGGAAAATGAATAATTTTTTGGGGGAGGTTCAACAAAAACCTCCACTAAAAGGTTTTTTCCTTAGAGTGAATGTTGGGCAAATTCATCCTTTCAAGTTTGAGATTTACATGGGTTGTGCTCTTTCTCATTTTGTGAGATCCTTTTATTTCTATAGAAGTAGGGTTTGTAATAGGTACTTGGGATTTTTGTGACCTCTTATTCCTCCCTACATATCCTTTTATATTTAAATGTTGAAATAGATTCATATCCCTAAAAATTCAAATATATTCTCCCCATTGTGTGTTATAAGAGACTAGGGGTCTAGGGTGTCTTTTATTAAAACCCTCACAAATGATAGAGTCATTTTTCCACACCTCACTTACAAAATTCTCTAGCTTCTGATTTGGAGAGGTAGTATGCAATTTTTCATCTAATTTAGGTCTCAAAAGTATAGTTTCCATTTCTCCAAAGCCATTTTATTTCTTTAAGATGGAATTGTTCCTTCCCTCATGTTGATCTTAAAAATGGTCAACATTGGAATGATTGCAAAATATCTCAATGAAGCTACTAATAAAAAAATTTACTTTCTTCTAAAACTCTAAATAAGTACTAATATCACCTCAATTTATGATCATTTAACCCAGATCCTTACTGGGCACTATAAGGTATCCTCCCAGTGTGAACTATGGAGAAGACACTAAAGTAGGTTGTTGGTTGATAGTCCATTTATGTTTACTTCATTTGATAAAGAGTTTTGATCTATGATTCTACCGATATATTTATATTGATTATGGAGATACCACATGCTTGTTATTGGGTCCATTATTGCTACATATTATTGGAAATAATTACATGTTGTACATAGGTTCATATTCATTATGTGTTTGACATATTGTCTATTCCCTTGTTACATTTAATTAATATTGTTTGAATGCATCATACACAATGATGAATGTAGTGGTATGTGAGGTTTCCATGGTTAAAATGGCTCATCTTTTTTAGTGTCTTGACTTTGACCAGATAATTGTCACCAAAACAAGCATAGTGAGTGAAAACATTGTTAGTTCATAAATCAAATGCAAATTATTAGAGGTAAATCAAGCTCCAATGCAAGCATGTATTCTTCTTGGCTTTGTAATTATGAATATTCCTAAGTTGCAAACAAAAGAGAAAATAACAAAAAGGCACAAGGTCAAAACTAGGTTTTGACCATACCAAACCTTGGTATATATTGTGCATAAGGTAAACATATGCAAAGGTAATCCATATGAACCATATGCACAATGGAAACCAAGATACAAATGTTTTTACCTACCACGTTGTTGATTGTCTTGGGAATTTACATAATTGATACTTGATGTTTAGGTTTCAACTTGAAAATCCCATATAGGGAATTTAATGTAAAGTTATGAATGAAGGTGCATGCATGTGGTGGATTGTATTTTGGAACTATGATTTGACAAAATGGGTGAGATTTGTTTTTAGGTTTCACAATTCATTTGACCTAATCTTGTGGTTAGAATTTTCACTTGGAATTTTTTCCATCCCTATATTGATATTTTCCTTTGCAAAATGCTATATTGAGGCCAATAGTTTTGTATGCTTGATCCATTGGTGTTTAGATTGAAGAGTACCCATCTCTCCCCTTTTCTTGAAAGGTTGGAAGATTTGGTTATATCCTCCATACCAAATATCCTTTGTTTTATTTTGAGTGTTTAATTCCCAAGGGTGAGGGCCAAGCTTACTGATATACCCTAAGCTAACAAAATGTTCTTGAAAATAAGTTTCAAGGTACCATTGTTGGATTTTGATCTTGGAAACAATGGAAATGAGGTAGCATGTGCATCGTAGTTGTGGTGGAAAGAAGGTAGGCCTAACAACAATTAAATATCCTTCATTGCCTATTTGTTTTACATGCTTGAGTGAGGGTGGTAATGGGTGTTTTCTATGTGTGTCCTTCATCCTCCAAAACACAACCTATTTTTCCCACAGTTCCAATGTAGTAGTGATAGCTTTGTTTTATATTGGTGGAGATAAACACTACATGTAGAGGAAAAAATGCATTCAACCTCTTGCATGTGTTTGAGTCCGAGTATCAATGCTTATATGCCTTCATTTGTTGTGATTATTTATAGTCTATCATTGAATATTTTATCCCGAAGTATTTCCCATTCACAGACAATGTTTGGACTATTCCATCCATATTCTTCAGCAAATAAGAATTGAAACTCGAAATATTTTCAATCTGATATGGCCCGATCCAAAGAGCTTCAAACTTAGTATGAAAATATGGTTTCTCATTCTATTTGTTTTAGAGTAACACCAATTGGTCCTTTTGAAAATATTTAAAAGTAGCGTTTTGATCAAAATATCTCTTAATGATTTCTTGTCTTTTATTCATGTCTATAAATGCTTGTGCTCTTTGTTCTTCTAATTTCATTAGTTGATTATATCGAACCTGGAGAGGAGAGTCTTATTCCATGTATTCAAATCCTGCTGCCATAGCTAGTGCATTCAGTTCCAAATGTATAGGCATTCTAACTTCCTTTATGTACACTAGAGTATAGGGTGACTATTTAGTGCTTTTCTTTGGGGTAAGTCGACTTACCCAAAGAGAATCCACTAGTTTTTTGTACCAATTTCTTTGTTTTTTAGAAATTATCTTTTTGAGGACCTGGATCAAAGTCGTATTGGTTGATTCATCCATGCCATTTCCTAGAGTATAATAGTTAGATGATTCCCCATTATAATACCATGATCTCCACAAAACTCTGTAAAAATTTAGATCCAATAAAAATTGAGACATTGTCTGTTATAAATTTCTCAGGAACACCAAATCTAGCAACAATATTATCCTTTAAGAACATGATTAGTTGTTCTATATTAGCAGTTTTTCAGGGCCACAACTTGTTGCCATTTTTTGAAATAGTAAGTGGCAGTGAGAATGTATGAATGTCCTTTGTTGGATTTTGGATTTATTGGGCCTAAGAAATTCAGACCCCATTGTGAAAATGGTTCTTCTATTGATATGGGATTCAAAGGAATTGTTTCTCTCTTAATATTTCTAGAGAATTTTTTACATGAGAGGCATTTTATGGACATTGAATAGGCATATTTGAACATAATTGGCTAGTAATAACATACTATGATAATTTTGTATCATGTATGTTGTCACCACTGGAAAAAAATGTCCTTCACAATTTCCTTTGTGAAATTCGTATAGTGCTTGTTGGGATCTTGAATGGTCTAGACATCTTAGCAGAATTCCATCAAGATTTCTTAGGAAAATAATTCTAGAGTCTAGCACATATTGATTGGACTTCATTCTCAAATTTCTTCTTTCTTTACAAGACATTTCAACAAGAAACTTTCCATACTTCAAGTATAATATACTATCTTTATACCATTAAAAGATTGCTAAAGACGCATCTTCTATGATAATATGAGAATGATTGACAACTTAAATATGAATAATAAGATTACATAATCCTTTTCCTTTTACAAACTTGAGGGGTTTTGTTGAGAACATACTTATACTGAGAGGGGGGTGAATCAATATAAGACAATTTTTTAATTTTTCAAACATTCATCAACCATAAGAAAAAAAATCACATATGAGATCTATTAACTACAAAACATGGAACACAAGATTTATGTGGAAACACTTTCGAGAGAAAACCAAAAACAAATCTCTTTGTAATTCTTTGTAGACACCAACCTATTGTTACAAATATTTGTAGGCACCAACCTATTGGAGACACCAATCCCCACTAGTACAAATCCTGGTAAGAATCAACCTTCTCTTATAGATCTTCATAGACACCAATCTACTGGAGATACCAATTCCCACTGCTAAGTACCAACTTAGCAAGAAACATCGATCTCTTTCAGATCTTCATAGATGCCAATATACTAGAGACACCAATCCCCACCGCTAAGCACCAACTTAGCAAGAGACACCAATATTTGAGTTGCACCAACCTTCACCGAGTCCGCTTGCTATTTATTCCTTCACCAAGACTGCTCGTTGCTTCTGCATTTACTAGGTCTACTCACTACTTCTTCCTTCACCAGGTATGCTCACTACTTCTACCTTTACTAGGTTTGACCAAAATTTGAATTTCCAAATGGAAACTTTCCCAAAGCTTGTTGTTTTGGGCCTCTTCCCAAGAACACAAGTGTATAGCATGCAATGTATCTAATTGTTCAAATATGATGCTGATTTTTTTACCGAAGGTACTTATGTATGTCTCCTTTGTCTCTACAAAATATCAAGTTCTGAAACATTCCAAAATATCATTTATAGTAAAAGTGCCAAGATGACATGTTTGAAATTGATTTCAGGAACCTTAACTTCCATATTTCATATCTCTGAAAGTATAGAGAACCAACATCTGATATGTTTACCACATGTACACCAACATCTCTACTCCGTCTCTACAAAATCTCAAGGTCTAAAACATCCTAGAAAATAATTTATAGCGAAAGTTCCAAGATGGCATGTTTGAAACTCATTTAAGGACCATTCAAGAACCCTTCCATAGGGAATATCTCCAAAATTGTAGTGAATAAGACTCTGATATGTTTACCACATGTAAAAAAATATATCTCCTCTATATCTTCAAAATATTAGGGTCTGAAACATTCGAGAAAAGAAGTTATAGCGGAAGTGCCAAGTTGACCTATTTGAAAATCATTTCAGGAGAATTTAGGAACCCTAACTTCCACAGGGAATATCTTTGAAGGTGTAGTGAAACATCATCTGATATTCTTACCACATGTACACCAATATGGTTCCTCCATCTTGGAAAAATATGAGGGCCTGAAACATCACAAAAAATAAGTTATAGTGAAAGTGCCAAGCTGACTTGTTTGAAAGTGATTTTAGGAGCATTCAGGAACCCTAACTTCCACAGGGAATATTTACGAAACTATAGTGAAAAAAATCTACATTTTTTACCATAGGTACACCAAGATATATCCTCCATATATGTCAAATTATAGGGTCTGAAACGTCCTAGAAACAAAGTTATGGCGAAAATGTCAAGAAGACCTGAAACTGATTTCACAATTCAATCTTTGCTAGTCCATTTTTCACACAGTCACTTTCTCTCAATGTTTTCTCTTTTTGTAATTTTACATAACCCTTCATTAAGGGACATGTCCCTTAATTAAATAATTAACTCCTAATACCATGGGAAATACCCTAAACCCATCAGTTTGAAACCACCATTTCACTTTTTACTTTTTCACATTCACCCCTTTTTAATATACTTGTAGACCTATATATATAAGCAATCTTGGAAATGTTGTGTGTATTATAATTCCATAATATGACATTAAGAACATAATTAATACTTTTACATCAATGAAAATAATTCCAACAATAATACAATAAGGATCATTTGTGATATGTTCCTTTCCCAATTTAAGTCCAATTGTGAACTCCAACTCTCTCTTAGGTGGTAGTCTAGGTAACTCTTTTCGGAACATATATGAGAGTTTTGATAATTCTAGATACTATTCTATACTCATTGTATCCTCCTTCTTGTTCAAAACCATTAAAACATATAAGTTACATATGTTTCTCATACTTTTCTTTAAGTGTAACAATGAAATGAATCCTATTGACACTCTTCTATTCATCCTTACTAAGACTCTTTTGTATCCTATATCATCTATAAAATAAAGCTTCTTATTCTTACAATCTACTATTGAATCATGACTCTCTAACCAGACCATTTTTATTACTATATCAAAGGATCCCAAAATAGTTGAATGCAACAATACTCGGGTGATGCATACACCTAGATCAATATCACAATCCTTAACTAAATTCTCTACTTGTTTCTTAATTCTGGAAGCCATCTCCACTTCATTGAAATATTCTTGATTTATTTCCATCATCTATGATTTTAACAATGCATTATGAGAAATAAATCTTATTGTTCTCCTCAATATATTAATATTGAAAAAATAATATCGTTAATATTACTTGATATCTCCAATACAATGGACTGATATTCGACTTGGTATTTATTTATCATCGCATGAATCCTATGGGATTTATGCAGATAGTACACTATAGTCTAACTCTTCTCCTAACTAAATTTTCTCTATGCACGTGGACACTCCTCTGAAAATGTGGTCCTCCACATGTCTAGCATCCCCTCTTAGGAGGTTAGCTTTGACATTTTGACTAGGAAAAAGTAGGTCTATGCATTTGTTCTATCGATCAAGTATTTTGTGTTGGTAGTTGATATGGTGGTCTATGGTTCCTTGTTGATCACCTCTAAATACTCATCACTGGTTCCCTTGGCACATCCCCGCACCTTGCTACAAGTCTGGATGTAATAGATGATTGTGATAGTTGTCTCTACCCCCCTAAACCTAAAGCTATTAATGGTCTAAGCTAACCACTGCCCACAAGTTCCTCCTCAACTATTATGGCCCTCTGAACCGCCTCATGCAAAATATGGGACATTAGTATCCTAACCTTAGATATGATGTTATAGCTTTAGTCTATACACAAATTTGTTAACCCATAATTTTTTTGTGTTTAGATGCATTGCATATCTTAAGAATTACATAAATATAGCTTCATAGTTAGGTATTGACTTGATATTCTCCCTTAATGAGTTAAACTCTTTCAGTTTCCTTTCAATAAATCCCTTTGAGAGGTAATGTTCTTTGAAATGTTCCTTGAATAATTCCCATGAAATTTCAAACAAATCCATCCCTAACTAGGGAAATAGGGTATTCCACTAAAGTATAGCACCTCCCTTTAGCTATAATATACCCATATGTAACTTGAGATTATAGGTGTAATCCCTCATAGAAAAACACATTGCCATTTTTTCCAACCAAGCTTTAGTCACATGTTCATTAGTTGAACCACAAAACTTTGGAAATTTAACTTTTTCCATCTCTCTATGTACATGGTTACTTGCAAGATTGGGTGATCCTTCAACATGCATAGAGACTCCTCCCTATTCTCTTTCCAATCTATTCATTAGTGTATTTAACATCCTCTAGAATGAACACATCGTGGTTATCACATATCCAATAGGTACACGTCCTGGTTCTTGAACATGTTCCTCTTCCCTTGGTGAAGAGTGCAGAGGTGTAAGTTTTGGTAGAGGTAGATGTGCACCTTGACCTCTCTTCGTCGTACCTCTCCTTCCTCTTTTGTCCATATTTACCTAAAAAGAGAAAATATTTCAAATTTGATTAAATTAATTTGATTTTTATAAACAAAACTTAACTCTGATACTACTTGTAACAATCATGTTGGTGTTAATAACCCAACTAAAGAACTTGCATACAACTCATAATTGAATTATAATTTATGTTTAAGAATGATTTAAGTAAACTTTCACAAATTCGTAAAGTTTCACAATTACATCCAATTTTGTAAACATAGGTGGTTATTGTTGTTAATATTATTATTTAAATAAAAATTCCTTTCGCCAACACAATTACTTTGTACTTTATTACGATCAAAGTAGAATCATGAACTATATATTACAACTATTTATTTTTACCATTATTATTATCCCATCGTTTTTCTTAAAACAAAGAAAATCATCGTTTTTCTTAAAACAAAGAAAATCTTAATAGCATAGTCTTTATCCTAATATGAATTCTTTCAATAATTTTGGGCTTGTATTTTGAGTTTATATGATATTTTGATTATTTTGTTCCATATACCTTATATGAGTTCTCGAGACTTAAATCGATAGTCACAAGTGTGAAATCATTTTTATAATATAAAAAACTAATATAATTGTACTATCTTTGACAGCTGCATAGACGTCAAATAACTTGTTGATTGAGGATAATTTATTTTAAGTTTATATAGTTGACTTATTTGTGGTTCATTTTCTAGTGTCCTTGGCTCAAGAATATGCCTTCAAATTATACAAAGATTTTATTTGTAAATGTACCACTTCAACTATGTTATATGGATTAACTTCTATGATATATCTCTTCTATTTTGTAGCTTATTATGATTCACATGGTTTAATACATAATTAACCTACAACAAAGCGTATCAAGAGTGTGATTTCAAGTGGATTTCATTGTGTGATTAAACCCAACCTTTTCCAACTATGAGTGCAAAGTCGAGTCGATGTCGTTGTACGATAGATGCCAATTGTGTGTAAGGCAATATTGATATTACTGTGCGATGTCTTTAATACGTAACCAATATTACTGTGCGATGTCTTTAATACGTAACCAATACTTTTTCCACGAGAATTATCCGACATATACAGGAGATATATATCATTTTACATTTGTGATCCAAATGAACAACAACCATTGTACCTCATTCTCAAGACCCAGATTTGACCTCAAGACCTCCCTCCCAACACTTGAAGAACGGCTGCTGCCCTTACCAATACATGTCCAATACTTACTAACCTGTGAATGTGGAATTTCATATATACCGTGGACATCTGTATGACACTCAATCAAACATAAATTACTCCATAAAATCCCTCAACCTTGAAAACTATATGTGATATCTAAGGACAAATTCAATCAAATATACTCTGTGTATGCTCTCTCAACTTTGATATCTATATGCATTTCAATGCAAACAATGAGTGCACTATCACTATCTTGATATCACTCTGTGATATATTTGACATATAATAATTTTATATGTAGTACATGGGTTTGTTAGATTCTTTATATTATATATATGTGTGGAGCTCATCTCAATATGATTTGGGTTTAGTTTACTTATTTAATAATAAAATTTTGGATTCCTATTTGGTTGATTTAAAATATTTTTCAATTAAAATGATATAAATTTTTGGTCAAGAAATATGAACACACATACATATAATCAAAACTCTTTACAATAAACTACTATTTCCTATTCAATTAATAACAAATAATTTTATACAAAAGTAACAGCAACAAGAATTTCCATAAATTGTTTTCAACCTTTGATATTTGAGTGATAAATTTGAGTTTCACTTGTGTCCACCATGTAATCCATTGGTTGACTACCCTACCAACTCGAGTGGGTACTCTTCTTCCCCAAGGACCCCTGAACTACAATGGGGTTGTATAGGAAGTACCAATCTAGCAAGTAAGAGAAGAGTGAAGCAGCTAAGCTTGATAAGAAAATCTCCACTTCACAACACTCTTCAATAGAACAAACTCTTCAACAATCACCAATAGAAAGTTAAGTATTATGACAACCATCCAACATTAGAGTGAAAAAAAATTCATTTCCTCCTATTCAAGCCTTAGGTTCTATGGCTAAAGCCATTTGTCCAACTCATGCAAAAAAGTAATTTACTATATAACTAATTACCTATTATTGACCCACCCATGTGTTATTGACATGCACAAGCTCACAAGTAATTACTTATTTAAAAATATAAAATAATGATTTGTCTTCCCCCAACTCCCACATTTCCTATTTTCACTCTTAAGTGTTCCTTTATCTCATCCTCATTTCTATTAAAATTACTTCATTTTTATTTCACTCACATTCTTAGAATGTATATATTTTTCTTAATGACTTCTAATTAACTAATTCATTTCTCTTTGTTATGAGATACTCAATAATAGGTATGATCAATCATACTCCTATACATTTAATTAAATTTCCCCTTTATGTTACAATGCATAAATTATATGATCATTTTTCTCATATTAAATAAAATAACATGGCATGTTAAGGCAATAATTTTTTATATGTTTTAATCAATCTTCTTTCAATGTATACTTGGCAATTTATAATTGATACCAAGGATGTCATGCTTCTCTATGCCCTTCRAGAGTGACTTTTCATTAAGAAGGGTGCCATGTTTACACATTACCTTCAAGCATCCAACTTTCTTGGTGGGGGAAATGGTGCAATGATTGAGACCCTCTTAACTCAAACTTTGTCTCCCTTGTAGTTTATTGTAAAGAGTTTTTTATTATACACTTAGGGTTCTTCCCTTGTTAACTCAGTTTTTCCCTAATAATGTGCACAACGAATTGATTGAGGTTAGAGACAACTGCACCCATATGGACATTCTCCCATATTTCAAGGATGATAAGAATCCTCATCTCCCTCCAATTATTTCATTGCCACATCCACCTTTTAGCTATCCCTAACCTCCTCCCGAGCTACTTTGCACCAAAAAATCACATTTCTCCCAGCAATAAATTAGTACTTGTAGAGAATGATTGTACTACATGGTGTGGAAGGTATATTTGTATAACTTGAAAAAATAAGTATTGGGGCTAACAATGTATTTTTGTAGTAGTGGGAAGTGGTGGGGGTTGTGGACATGTCTTATACAAAATTCACATTAGGCCCCTACTAGAAAATGATTGCACACATTATTTTGAGTAGTGTTTCATATTAGAATAGGGAGTTCATTCTCATGGTGGCCTTCAATGTGACATAATATGCACTAAATATTGTCCAGGATTTTCTCCCATTTCCTAGTTCTTAAATTTGTTTTGATAAGGTTGTTTATTAGTTTTGGAATTACACTTGTATTGGTGCAATGCTTTCATGTAATCCACCTATTGATTCTAGGCACACTGTGAATCCCAATGCCTCTCATTGAGTGTACAATTTTTTCTATAGCAAGGGGCTCTTGATATGTAGTTAGAGTACTCCTATAAACCACACTTTGAAGTACAAAACCTAGATATTATAGGTTAACTGGATCATGTGATCTTTGAAAGACTAATCATATTCCACACAAAATCAAACCAACTCTCTATCCAAGTTCCTTAATCTTAGCAATACTCTACTATTCAAACTTTGGATTTTCAAACTTCATGAGAACATCTCTCTTTATCTCTAGAAATTCCCTTATATGTCCTACTGGGGTGATCTAATTATACTTCATTTATCATTGTGTGACTTAGTTTCTTAGTGTAGTATCTGCAAATCAACTATCTATGTCATTGCTTGGGTTCTTTGAGCACTCCAAATTGCATCCCAAGGGAACCAATGCAATTTATCCATTCCCTCTTCCATAGAAGGTAGGTGGGCATAAAGCTACTAGGTTAGTAGTCACCCTCTTACCCACAATAGTATTCACTTTTCATAATAGAAATGCATCATCCCTATTGTTAACTCCCAAAATGAAACCGTCCTTTTGGTTGAATTTTGTAGTGGATAGCATGGCCATCGGTAGTGTTCTCAAGTTATTTTTGAGTTTTTATAGCTGAAAAATTTAGGTTTTGGTTTGTATTAAGGAAATAATTTGACCCAGAAAGTCTTCCTTCCAAAATTTTCATTTGTCACTTTCCTCAGCAAACTCATGTCCAAAAATTGATTATGCACTGTGGAAAGTGTCGACTTTCAGCAGCTAAGGAGCTCTTTTCATTTAGTTGATGCGCTGTTGAAAGTGGTAAAGTTCAAAAGGTCCGACAATCAAGTTCGCGAGTGGCGCGCTGTGGAAAGTACATGCTTTCCACAGCTATGAAGCGGTTTTTATAATGTGGCGCACTGTTGAAAGTATTTACTTTCCGCAGCTAAGGAGTGTTTTCTACAAAGTGGTGCGCTGTTGAAAGTGCATACTTTCTGCAGCTAACAGGGGTTTTCCAAGGGGTCGCGCGCTGGTGAAAGTGGCAAGCGAACAGTTGACAGAGGCGCTTTCCACAGGTCGTTGTTGAAGAAGAGCGAGAATCACGTGCGTGATATCCACGACTGAAAGTAATGATGATATGATCATCCCACGTCAGGAAAATCCAAGGCATGCGCTGATAAGAGTGGGCAATGATAGAAACTCAATTATGCATGTCAGGATATGACTGTAATTCGAATCCAGCCCAGAACTCATGCTCAGCACTCATGGCATTCGGGATGGAAAATACGAGTTCGGTGATGCAGGTACAGATAAGGTACCGTCGACCTGACACCATCAAATCAAACAGTGGTTTTATATCACAAATCGTTTCCGGAATGTTGTGGAAGTTTTCATTTGTTTCAAAACAGAGTCGAAGCCCGAACTACTTTCAACAGCGCAGAACCTCGGCTCGACTAGGCAGTTACAGGGGTTACAATCATCAAGTTTTTCGAGCTACAGAATGGTGAGAAAACGCAGTGGCGCTCTACTCAAGAGAGAGCTGGATAATTTTTCCTTTCTACAATCACATCCCAAAGTCCAGAAGAATTTTTCGAATGCAGGATGTATGGAATTCGTCGAAAAGTTGCAAGTTGGGTGTCACCAGGCTATAGCAGAAGCCTTTGCCAAGACTTTCGATGGCAATAAAGCTCGCATCGGGTCCATGGAAATCAAAGTGAATGAGGTTGTCATCGCCGCAGCTACAGGTTTGCCAAGAACTGGTAAGAGCTGGTTTAAAACCACT
>SNQJ01S0018728.1:120062-150112 GCA_010110895.2 Picea sitchensis
TGGTTTATGAACAATCTTTTCTTCATCCACTGAAAGCTATTTTGTTGTTTAACCAATCTTGGAGAGCACTGTCTATTTGTTTACCATTTTGATGTCTGAATGCTATTAGATGAATTGAGTTATCCCATTGATCCACCTTTACAGAATACAAAAACATTAATTTCTTAAGTTACCAAGCACCTTTGGTCTGCAACCACAAAGGGTTTCTTGGAGTGATAACACCTATCATCTTTGTTGTACTACCAAATCTTTTCCAAACTGTCTAGACGATTCAATAACACTATCCTCACCTCTACTACTCTTAGCTTCATTAACCTCAACCCCACCACCAATCTTAAACAACATTGGTGTATTCCCACAAGGAAAAAACATATGAGGTTATTTCAAGGCAAGACTGACTCCTCAATCATCTTGCTCCATTTGACCCCATCTTACCAATTATTGCCAACATACAAGCAAGAGATGGATTTGAGCTCATCTTCTTCCCCGAGGAGCACATCTCTCTTATTAGTGGCCTCTACATTTCTTATTTTATGAGCACATCTCTCATATTTGTGACTCCATCTTACCATTTATGCTTGGATAAAACCTCTTGACATCGTTCCAATGCTCCTTCTTCAAACTTTTAATATTTCTCCTTTAAATACCATCTCACTTCACTACCTCTTTGTTTCGACCCTCTCAAATCTCCAATCATATTCCAACTCCTTCATTGTACTCCCTCATGGGGGCTTCCACTCAAGCTACCATAACGTCATGGTCAGGGGTAACAAACCTTGTTCCACCAACATATGAATCCACACAGTGATCTCCCAAACTAATCTTCCCCTTGGGCCTTTCTAGAAATCTTCTCATGCTTTTGAAAAAGGCTAAACATTCTCATTTGCAAACTCTAGAATGCATCCTTCAACCATGGCCTAGTAAGCTTATGGTTGAATTTCAAGATATTTCTAACCAAAGTAGTGCTCTACTCATTATTCTCGGCAATCTTCTAGACTTGTTGTTCAACTCTACAAACATGCACAACCATTCATGCAATAAGATAGCTCTGAGCACATATTTTTTATTATTCCTTCCAACTTCTAGGCTTATAAGAGTAGCACCCTTACATGCAAGTGTATTCACTTGAGTGTCGAACCATTATTTGATCTATTGTTTTGTCAATTTCCACCATATTGTTCGTTCATCATGCACTAGTGAAGTCCCAACAATGAAACCAATTGTTGGCTCTTAAATGGAAACCCAAGAATCACATAAACATGCAACATTATTATAATCTAATAAACTATAAAAAGCTAACATATTCCAACCATTCAAAAATTTATGTAAAACACAATCTCACTTGAAATATTTAATTAATAATTGAACAAATAAAAAAACCCATGAAAAATAGATGATAGTGATAAACATCCATAATTGAGCAAATAACTATTTAGTTAATTAATAATTAGAAAAATAAAAAAAACCCATGCAAAAGACATGATAGTGATAAACATCCATAATTGAGCAAATAACTATTGAGACACTATAACATGCATCAATCTAAAAAACTTACATCCATGACAAGTTATCCGCACATGATCCAAAAGGAGTTCATCACCCCTCAACGCATCGTACATAATACTCTAAGATCACTTGGTGTGGGAATGATCTCGTCCATTCTCAAAATAGTGCTAAAAAACCTACCTCGTTGGTTAGGTCAGTGACAAAACAATTAATTATAATTGTTGCGAGGTCGTAAAGACACACAAGGGTCTCATGCAGATTTGTATGACAGCTAATATCGTGAACAAGTAACTAAAGTGAATTAAGAGTAAGGGATATCCTTGTTAGGTATAGTCGATCTAGGCCCCTCGCACATCCTTAGCCATGCCCAAAGGAGTTTTAAAGGTGTAAACAAGCTAACTAGTATCAAAACTCATTACATGAAGTACACTTGGAGCGTATGAGAAGTTTCAAATGATCCATTCCATTAAAAAAATCTACATCTTCTAATGGAACTCTTGCAGAAAATGCATTTTAGAATTTCCACTTTATTATATTATATTATATTTTATGTATCTTACTTTTTGGCTTCCGTATTCAAATAAAAAGGGATTCATTTGTCACACCTCTTTTCTATTTTTTCATTCCGTTAGAAGAAAGTCATTGATAAAGGGACTTGATCAAACCATTCCGAGATTCTTTGACGGTTGCTAAATGGGATATAGTCTGCTAAATTGCGTAAAGGCATTGATAAAGGGATTTGGATCAAACTTTATAGCCATAGAAAATTACGTACGACACCATCCAGATATTCTTTGATGGTTACTAAATTATATCATAAATAATGTCGTTCTCGTAAATAAATAATGAAAAAGTTTCACCAAAACATCATCATTGGTAAAGCTCAAATGGCAAGTAACTGCAAAACAGTCACGACTCATAGAGATTCCCACGGGGGCCGATCGAATCCGAATAATCTCGAATTTTACTGGCACACGTCACCAAAATCTCAGAAAAAAAACAATGTGAAAATATCATGAAATCCATGTTTTGAGATTATGAGAATCGCTAATGAGCAATAATGGGATTTATAATAAAATCACTCAATAATATCAAATTTAATGAGCCGGGCAGCTAAATGCAGCGAAGAATCTTGATCTGCAGAGCTGCTTATTCACGGTTGTGAATCGGTCATAGTGGCGTCCAACCTGGCTTCAAGGAAGAGGAAGAGGCTGTTGCAACTGGATTTCCTGAACAACCATGCTTCTAGCTCTGTTGATAGTCAGGAAGCAGAGGTACACGCGTTCTTCTAGCTCGTCCAGCTGTTGATTGAATTTCGGGTCATTGCTTCTGAGCTGGCTTACGACCATCTGGACGGGCTGTATCTCATCCTTCCTCTCCAAGCAAAAGTTAATCATTACCTTGTTGTGCTCAACTTCGTCGTGCAACCGCGTCACAAGACAACTTATCGTGTCGAAGTCCCTGTTCAGAAGGTACGTCCCCCTTGCCGCTGCGTCAAGCTGTGCCCTCTGGCGTGCAAGAACACTGGTCCGGAACAGGCGGAGGGATTCGATCCTTTGCTTTACGAAATTGGAAGGAAAAGTGAGTAGGACCGGGGCGGCAACAATGGCAATCAAAGCATGCGAGGCTATTACAACCGCACAAATGGCGATGGCAGTGGAAGCCCCGATAATCCAAACCACGGAAGCTTTCTTGCATCCGCTCCGTAATTTTATCTTTTTCATAAGCCTTTTCTGGTTTTTATCCAGCCGTTTGAGCAAAGATGAATAACTCTCATGAATGTTCTGGAAATTCTGGGACGTTGGATCGGCGAAAGGATTGTCCACTTTCATAAACATAAGCAGCTCCGCAATTGTGAAATGGCATTGCTCGGTGCTTAGGTCTCCCGTGGAAGGCGTAGTATCCAGGACGTTCTTTACGCAGCGATAGCTCAATTTCGCCTGCTCGATGTTCTTAAGGAGATCGCCGCACAGTTTAGAGGCCTCGGCGCTGTTATTGAAGTAATCTGAAACCAAATCATATAATTCTGGCACGCTTGGCATAAGCCCTCGCTGAAGAATCTCTTTTACGGTTTCCTGGTCAGGTTCAAGAATGTGTTCTGCCAAAACCCCGTAACAGTGGAAAGGAGATGCAGATGTGTCCCCCGTTTCTTGTCCTTGGTCGGTACTGACGTGCTGAGCTTTTTTCCAAATGTCGGCGTAAGATTGAGTCCTGAAAGCTTTGGCATACTCATCGTTTAAATTCAGGCTACCGCTCTGCGCAAGATGTGCTTCGCTGCGTGTCCCTGGTCTCGTTGCTGCATGCCAGAACGAGCGATTTGTGAGTAGATTTGCTCGCAAGACAAATTCATGAACAAAGAAAGCAAGCGCTACCTAAAATTGATGGATTGTCTAGCCAGCTTTAGTAAATTAATTAAATGTTCGTGCATATTTAACCTTTTATTGACATCGTTAATCATAGAACCTACCCTAGAACCGCTAGAACGCAAAAAATGAAAATATATTACGCAGTAGGCAGACAAATAAGATTGTTTCAATCGATCTAGCGGTTAAATGACTGTATTCCTAATTTCTCTAGCCTGGAATCGACTTAAAAAAATTGATAGATACAAGCCAATTGCTGCGCATGATGTTTAAAGATTCGGAAGCAAGCTTCGACTACATAAAGTTTTAAAGCTTCTGAAGCAAGCCTGACTTCATAAAAAGTTTTCATGTAAAGTTTCTCTGCTTTCATGTAAATTTACATTAAATAGCTTTATAGCAATTTCTATCGAAGTTCTTGAATCAAAGCAACCGGAAACATGGATTTATTCTAAGTCACGGCCTGCAGGCTGCAAAATACAAGTTTCTGAGCCAAGAAAATAAGCAAATAATTAAATAAATGGCTTTGATTGGTTTACCTTCAGACGCAGGCTGCTGGTTGAACGTCTTCCTCAAAGTTTTAAAGCTCAAACACATCTCTTTGTATTGGCCTCCGCCAGTTCTCTGATTTACAAGATGAAAAAGCCAAGAAATTGACAAGCTTGTCGCTTTCCGTTGACAAATTTCATATATCCTGATTAGGCTTGGCTCTTATGCCTCGGCCACAGCCTTCCGAATTTATGACTGAAAATGTTGATGCGATCTTTAATGGAGCGGAGCCCTTGCAATCTTTAATATGAAATCGTTAATCCGGAGCATTGAATCGCTGCGCTTTTGAAATATGCCTAAAAAAGGAAGGGCGAAGTGCAGATTGCTTCTGCACATACCTTCTCGTGAAGACGAGGCCCGGAAGCTTGTCCTTTGCCACCGACGTTTTGTCCTTATTCCTGAAGCCAGGTCGTTTTACGTAATCCTCTCTATGCGTTTGCTTTTTAAAACCTATAGATAGTTTTTATATGCAAAATCCTTCCGGATTGAATGTCAAGCTTCCTTCTCCATCGTCAAGAATGTAAATACTGTCTGTTCCATATGCTTTACGCTTCCCACCCCGACGCGTGTTGTGCTGTCTTGTACGCGTTTGCCATTGATATTTACATTTCGAATAACATGTTGTACACGACTCTCTTGTCCGTAACTCGGCACTGCTCTACAGTATGCAACGTGCACAAGATGAACGATCTTTACGGCAACACGCAAGACGGACCGCTTGTTCTCCGCACTGACCAAAAACCAAACGGGCCACGTTTGATGACACGTCAGAATAGCCAAAGATCTTTAAGGCAACACGCAAGACGGATCGTTTCTTCCTCCTCACTGACTGAAAACCAAACGAGACACGTCTGATGACACGTCAGAATAGCCACGTGACATTTATGAGATTTCTGAGCGTCGAATAAAAGGAATCTTCGCTTATCTGCAGTTGGATATTATACTATATTTTTATGTATAAATATTTAAATAAAAGGAATCTTCGGTTATCTGCACTTGGATATTATATTATATTTTTATTATAAATATTTAAAGTGTTGAATCTATTTACCTTGTTTAGTTGTTATATTAAATGATTTTTTTTGGTTTGAATTTAGTAAAATAAATTTACAGGAATTACTATTTTTTGCTGTTCAAAATTTATTTTTGAATGTAAAAATAGATTCAGCGTACTGAAAAACTTTTGGGACATTTAAATTATATAGAAATAATCATTCAAATTTAAGAATCTAACAATTTAAGAATCTAGTAGGTTTAGCCTTTTCTAAGGCTATAAATCTAGATGAAATTATTTTCATTGTCTAAATTAAATTTTTGAGTACATCAATAAATTTAATGTCCTCAAAAATCCCTAAAATACTTAGATTATAGAAACTCAACCACTTAAATATACCATTTTAACAATTTATAACAAGATTTCAGAGAAAATCAACCTAAAATTATAATCTAAAAAAAATCAAAACACAGAACATTTAAACTAAACTATTTAATAATATAAAAACATATGAACATTTAAGTTATTAAAAATGATATGTTTCCTTACTATTATAAGGTTATAAGGAACGAAGGTTATTATAAGGTTATAAGGAACGAAGTTTATAAGGTTACAAGGAACGAAGTTTAATGCATGCATTTCTTCTTTGGTGGTCATAAAAATAAAATAGATGGCCGATACGAAGTGGTCCAAATTTCGCCCCGTATATATATATTTTTTTATTTTTATTTTTTTTTTCTATGATATCTATCACTTTTATTCCTATTTCTAAAATTTGTTACACTCATGTAGAGGGGTGATATTACTTTTTCGGGTACGTTGAGGTGAACCACTATCCTATTTATTAATAATTATAGGGACTTTATCTTTGCATTAAGCTTACGTGATGACCTTTATTGATTTTCATGAAGGGTTTTACTTCATTTTCCAAGTACCTAATTTCCAATATATGTTTGGGTGAATCTAGTGCATGGGGTTGAGGCATCATTCTCTTTTTTATTAGGCTAGCAAATTCATCCTTCCATTGGTTACATTTGATGGTCCATTTCATAATATTGTAATGGATTTCGATTGCTTCCTTTTTAGAGCATTGCAACTCACACCTGACCTCATTTAACCCATATAAGATACAACAATGTCTTTAATAATGATAATGAATCATTGGAGTTGACCTTTTTACCAAATTCCTACGTGAGTGGCCACCTAGTATCTTGATCGAATTCCTCAACACACACTTGAAGCTACAACCCTAGGATTGTGTTGTAGACCCAATGCCTCACCAAACAATGCTCTCCCTCTAGTCATAATAATAATTGTAGACTAAATCTAAGGCACATGTTTTTGGTGCAAGGATAAGAAATTTAAAGGACGAACTACCATCCATAACCATCTCCTCCTTCTTTTGTTATGGCCTCAGTTGGGAGTAATGGCATGTAAATCATTCTAAATCCCAATTGAAGAAGGAATTAACCCGCACTCATCCTTATCCATCATTGTCGTACCAAATATAATCGGTTGTGCCACTACCAGGATTATAAGTGAATAGGGGTGATGTCGATGCAATAATTTTTCGTCATATTGAAATTGCATGTTTACCACTTGGTTGATTGAGGCGCGCTTGCCATTGTGGTTAAACGATTCACGGTTGGGGGGTGAAGGTTAAATTGACAATGCCCCTGTTTATACACAAATTATCTTTCCTAATCCAACACCTTTGTTTTCTTGTGCATCAACAAACATATTTTTTCCTTGGAGGATATGTTAAAACTCAATGCTCTCAATGTCTTGGGTTTTTGATATAATATGTTGGACAAAACTACTCAATTTAGTGTTCTTTGGAGTGCCCCACCATCTTTGTTGGTCTAACCCCATTGTTTTTCAAAATTGTGAACCCTTTAAGAAGAGCTAGAGGTTCTACCTAATTATTTCTTAAGGTCCCCAACCCCCACACAAATGTAGTTTTTTTTTCTTTTAAATCGTTTGGGGTCATAAAAAAACAAAATTCCACTATGTTAGTAGAAGGCACCACTGTCATGTCATTTCCCCATTGGCATAAGGATCATGGTATATTGGAGCTTAAAAGTTATCATTGACCACTTCTCCCAACCAATATAGGACTATGTAATTTTTGTATAGAGTGGTCTTTATGCCATATAAACAATTCCAATATGCAGAAAGGTTAGGCATATCTGACTTAGTAATGGACATTTTTTAGGAAAGCATGTGAAAAATACAATGTGGAGTACTGCCAATGAAAAATAAAAGTACCAAAGTCATTATATGGTTTTAGTAAGTAGGAGGTCCTCAAGAATAGTTAAGTTATAAAATTGGGCAAAGTTACACCTTATATTATCAAAACTAGAGAACACTCAAAATAAATATTATTCATATTTAACCCCCTTTATATCATAAATTCTACAACTATGCTCATCCTTAGAGGTTTCTTGTTACACCAATGACCAATTTCACTATGGAGGTCATAAGCATTGGTCCAAAATTTAGCAACAATTATTTTTTTTTCGTTCAAATGCTTCTCGATTGGCAAGAATTACACCCACCTTGACTTGTGAGGACATTCTTGGCTAAGCGACAATGACTGGGGTGAATCTATTCTGTCAAAATCAACGTTGGATCACACTTGGTCCTTTTCACTTTTGAGTTGGATAAACCCGCAAGAGGCCACAATCTACAAGGGAGAAGTAAGAACCTATTCCTACTGGAAGCATGGTGACCATGAAGGGAAATCATGTGCGAAGATTTGAACCTAGGTGGGGTGGCTATCACAGTTTTTCCTTTGCTACAAAAGATAATTTTGATCACCCAATATTTGTAGTATTTCAACTTTCTCTTATTAATGGTTTCATTGTCATTCTGAGACTTATATTTAAACTTTATAGGGATGTAATATTTAATATTATCGATTTTATTAATTTGATTTTCATCTTCTATATTTCAATAGTTAAGCCAAGTTTATGAACCTCTAGTGCATCATCTCTTAAGCCTTTGGTGGTCATTTCTCATACTAGAAGCAATAACGAGGATCCTATCCTTCCTTAACTTCATCAACTTATGCTTATATCTTAGATATTTAATTATGGCTAAAGAATGGGGTAAAAGTATTGCATTTAATTTTCAAATTATAGTTTATAAAACACTTTTAGGTTTGTTCAATTTTATTCCATGCCTAGTTGGAGATCTAGCAATCCCAAACTTCACAAACATATAAAATAAACAGGATAACGAAAGTATTGATTTTTTTTTTTTTAATTCCACTCCATGTTTATATATTGGAATTCTATTTTTTTTTAATATAACTATTTATTTGTTTAGAGGTACACTCAACATATTATGTAAATTATTCAAATTGTCATGCTTTACTTGGTGTTTTTCTTATTTGTTCTAGGATACAAAACATTATTGCAGCAATGCATACACTTTGTCTTCAACTCTTCTTATGATCTTCTTGATTTACATTTTTCATCTCCTCCTTTGCACTATTAAGTGAGAAGTTTTCACAGTGAAACTAGTTAGTAGAAAATGAACACACAAAGGAAGAGATGAGAAAAAAGAATCAATAAAATTGTATTAACCGTATTCCATACTCAAAGAGTGAATAATTTACAATAGATATAGGCTACATGAGTAACTAATGCACCATAGTAGTGATCTAGATAGATCTAGACACTCATTGACAGAAACTGATGTAATCTTCCACCTCGTCCTAGTTAATTGATCCATACAATCATCAGTTAACTAAGTCACATGTGTGGAAATGAGAGGAACACATGCAATTGTTCATGATAAAACTGAGGTTTCCATACATGAGTGACTTCCACTAGTCTAACTGAGTGTAACTAACTTTGAACTAAAGAGGAGTGTCATATTTTGCAGGGGAATATTCTCTAGAGAGAATATTCTCATATAAGGAAGCGTTCTCAACATTGAACTATCAACCTTAGGAAAAAAAATACTAGGTGAGTGTGTAATATCTCCAACACCCCCCTGAACACTTCTAGGGTGTACACGATGAATGGGTTCTGATAACCAAGGCCATGCCAGGTACCCATTGTACAATGCATCTAAGAATGAAACACTAAAAAAATAGAGGAAAGAGGGAAAACCTCATGGGAAACACCTGCCCCCCCCTCGCTTCAAAGTATAATTCAAAAAATGAAGAAGGAATAAAAGACAGTTGCTAAAAAATTGTATCCTTCATTCTAAGGAGACCTTGCAAATGTGCAATTTTATGCTCGATGAAGATTTTGTTGAAGAGGTAGATGTCTGAATGGATCTGATGAAGTAGATGCACCAGTGAGATGTCCACATATATCCACTTTATATTATTGTAATGAGTAAGATCCAAATCCCATACCATGTGAAGTTTTGGATGAAACTTTGTGAATCGCGCGACCGTTTCTGGAAAAAAACTGAAAATTTGCTCATTTTAAAATGTTCATAACTTCAGTTCCCAGACTCCGTTTTGGGTGATTTGTTTTTCAAAATTGGGTATTTTTTCGAGAGGAATTCAAAAACCCAATTAATTTCTGCAAATTTTTCTCAGAAAGTGTCATAATTGAATCTGATGTGCACAACCCCCTTTTTGGCTCCTGAAATGCATGCATGGCACATACGTGTGGATCCTGCGATGCATGCATGTGAGTCTATGTATGTGTCTCCTGGGATGCATTCCTGGCACATACAAAATTGTCTACATATGGATCCTGAGATGCATGCATGATATCTTCCGCATGCAACTCAAAAAATAGATCTGAAATGGAGTAGACATCATCTCCAATGAATGGAACAAAAATATGTGCAGATACTTGTGTAAAAGGCCCTTTATATTGAGAGCATTAATCTTCTGATGGATTTTATGTTGGCTCTATGTTTTCAATATCCTACATACAATCTTCAAACCTTCATTTTTCTTGAATAAAACCTCCAATCTGGTCCATAGTTTGTCCAAAGTTGAGAGTGATTCTTCCTCTAAATGATATTGTGTCCAGGAGAAATAAATATGTAGATAAATCCGAGAGCCATGTCTTGTATGTTGAGAAAATCATTTTTCTCATCAACTGAATTAGGCTCTACTTCTGTTTCCATGGTTATTTGGTACAAGTGTCTACATCTAAGTTGATGTAAAATTTCTAGCTTCCACTCAAAGTAGTTACAAGGCACAAGAAGTATTGTCACCGAGTAATCCATATTTTCTGATTGTGTCTCCCTTCTAGACTTGAAAATAAGATATCGCTACACCTTTCTCCTAACAACCTGTGGGATCTGATGCCATGTGAAGTTTTCACAATGAACCTAACTAGTAGAAAATGAACACACAAAGCTTGCGAGAGAGAAGCGATGAGAGAAAAGAATCAATAGAATTTCATTAATTGTATTCCACACTCAAAGAGTGAATAATTTACAATAGATATAGGATACATGAGTAACTAATATGCCATAGTCATGATGTAGAGAGATATAGACACTCATTGATAGAAACTGAAGTAATCTTCCTCCTAGTCCCAATTAATTGATTCATGCAGTCATAAGTTAACTGAGTCACATGTGTGGAAGTGAGAGAAACACATGTAACTGTTGGTGATAAAGTTGAGGTTTTCATGCATGAGTGACTTCCACTAGTATAACTGAGTGTAACTGACTCTAAACTAAAGAGGAGTGGCCTATTTTGTAGGGGAATATTCTCTAGAGAGGATATTCTCATCTAAGGAAGTGTTCTCAACATTGAACTATCAACCTTAGGAAAACAAATACTAGGTGAGTGTGTAATATCTCCAAAGTTAAGGTGTTGTATTTGATTGGATATCCAAAACATTAACTAATAAAAACGACCACTGTGGATTTTCCGAACAATCTAAATAAATTATATGTTTTTTCATGCATGGATATTTATTTTTTCAAATATTGTTTCTCTATGTAGGTGGCCATTGGATTCATCTCATGTTGTTAAAATATCATTTTTCACCTCCCAAATATTCTCTATTACCTTGTTTTGTACCAAGTAGTGAATGGCTAATACTCTATTTAGAAAACCTATAGCTTTAGTTCCCCATTCTCACCTTCCAAGACTTCTTTATTACCTTGTTTTGTACTAAATAGAGAATGATGAATAATGTTTTTGGAAAATATTCCTTTTCAATTCTTCAATTTTTACTCCATTTCATCCACTCATAATAACAACCTTCGTATTGAGTTTCAACCTTTTCTTCCTTTATTTTGACTAAGTAAGTTAATATATGACATCATGTTTCTCCCTATAATGAAAACATAAATATGCTAACATATAAAGTAAAGAGTTTAGGCCCAAAAGGGTTGGATCTAATTGTGAAAAACAATGAGCTTTCACCACTGGGAGAGGTTTAATTCTTGTTAGATATTTTCCTAGAGCCATGGGTCACCTTGAGGTAATGGTCAAACACATGGTTTCACCTAACTGGATTATATTAAATTATCTTGTGAGCTATGCATAAATTTAAAAAAATTGCTCAAGCTGAAATTGAATCTCACTTCAATAAGGTCATATATTTATCACATAGAAATTTCATCCTTGGAGTTTCACTTAAGTATTCATAAATGCAACTACAAATATCTCAAATCTATCCACCACTAGTCTAGGCAAGTTCAAGTAAACAAAGACCATACAATACTTAATTACTAGATCAATAGAAAAACCATTAAGGTATGATCTAAGAAAGTATCTAGATTTAAAAATTATATTCATTAAAATCATTAATAAAACAACACATTTTAGGTTTGAAGTTTCATCTAAAGCATGCTAAATCACTCAACATTTCATCCTTATTGTCCCAGTATATCAACATCAAAATAACCATGAAACTTTCTCAAAAACACTTGAAACCTAGATTTAAAAATCATATATGTAATAAGAGAATTTAGGATAACAATGGTATAACTCCTTATTATCAAAATAATAAAGAGAATGTACAATACCCTAGCTCATCCCAAGATGGTACAATAAGGCCTTTTAGATCATCCCAAGAAAAGACTCCTCCATATCCTTCCAAACCTTAGGTAGGGCATCCACAATCATTGAAAACACTAACCACCAACAACAATGCCTAGCAAGGCATCCCACAAACCTATACCAACCTCTCCAAGGAGCTCAACAACAAGCTATAATCACACTAATTTTCCAACCCCAAGAAATTGCATAAAACAAGCTTCACACACTCTTAAGCACCATTTCATCAAATTTGGTCTTATATGCTAGAATCTAGACTTCAAAATATGTGAATTTCATTTTCAAAAGTGTGAATATTGGTGTTTTCAAAGTGTAAAATTTTATTACAAAAGTGTGATTATCAATGTTTCTAAACCATAAATTTGGTTCCAAAAGTGTGAATTTTGATTCTAAAAGTGTTAATTTCAATTCCAAAATTTTGAATTTCAATTCCAAAAGTGCTAGTATTGAATTATGAAAGTGCGTATTTGGGTTTCAATATTGTGAATTTATATTTCAATGCATATATATTGAATTCCAATATTAATCTACAACACTTTATTTACGTATGTGCATACTTATCACTAATAATGACATATATAAAGGCTCAAGAGAAGAAAAATAGAAAATTGTTGTCATTGCATTGAATAATTATACATTTTCATAAATAGTTAAAGAAATGTACAATAAGGATGGTTTCTATCACCACCAATGTGAGGACATAAGAACCATACATACAAAATCATTGATGACTAGGAGTTCGGCCTTCCTACCAACTTTGCCACCTTATCTATGAACATTATAATTAAACGAACCTACGTCCCAATCCAATAGAGAAGAGAGCAATCAACCCTAATTTCATTAAATTTGGATTAATTTTATTTTAATCCCCTTTGAAGGAAACAAAAATCAGTGTTTCTAAAGTCCAAAAATTGAGGTTTCTTAAGTGCAAAATACAGTACCAAAAGTACCAATAATGGGTTCAAAATTGCATTTTCAATTTGTTTTTTGCGTTTTCAGAATTTAATTTTGTACTTTTGAATTTGATATTGGCACTTTTAGATCGATATTTTGCACCTTTGAAAAACAATATTGAAACATTAAAATATAATTTAGCACTTTTGAAAATCAATATTGGTACATTTAGAATCTAATTGCAATTTTGGAATCCAATATTGGCACTTTTAGAATCTAATTTTGCAATTTTGAGAATTCTATATTGACACATTCATAACCGAATTTTGCACTTTATAAAACCCAATTTTGCACTGAATTATCAATCACATTTAATCTATATCATTCAAAGTTTTTAAAATTGGTTACACATCATCTACAAGTACTCATCATTCATGTCTTCATAATTATATGTTTTTGCAATTATATAATTTTTTTCATTATCCCAGAGATTACTTTCCATGGATTCATCCATAAGAAATATGTTTCAACATAATTACAAGTCTTTGTAATTATATATAGATATTTTCATCATCTCATATATTACTTTCCATAGAGTTTTCCACAATAATTGTGTTTCTACAATCACAAATATAATTAAATACAATGTTTCAAAACATTTACCCAAACTATTAATATTGACCACAATTCCATAATTAAATTTATCACTATTGTGTTTTTCATAAACCCCATTTTAATTTTGACACAAAAAATATTTTAATTTAATAAAAACCAACACACACACACACACGCACACCTATTTTTTTACAAATAAAAATCTCTTGGAATTTTATTTATATAAACAAAATAACATATATCAAATGCTATAAAGCATTCATATTTGTTCCTAAAGCTTATAGCATATGTATAACTATAAAATTCCCATTACACATTACAACTGCGACTGTATCCAAACAATTGTCTTATATTTTCTCATGTTTCTTTCATCTCAATATAAAACTAACAATTAATCATCCATGATCCATCCCTCTACTTGAATATGACCTCTGTATATTATACAAAAAACTGTAGTCAATGGTAACATGAAATTACACCAAAGGATTATGCATGTATTTAGATATATGCCCCTCTTAATTTTCAGAGACTATATAGACACCTTGGTCTAGGCCTAGTTTGATAAGCCATCCACCATCCTATTCAAGTCCCTATAGATATGTTAGAAACATGACTATAGAGACTTTACACCATAAAACAAAGGTTGTAGATTAAAATTTCTCAAGATCATTTTCTTGTGCATCCACTAAATTATTAGAAGCGAGTCACCAAAAATTTGATTGTGTGTTACTCTATATTCTCGAGCTAGCATCAAAACCAATTTAAGTGGAATCAACTACCAATACTTATTTTTTTCTTGACCAATTTAAGCTTTAAAAGAAATACTATGATTCATATAGATATGAATGATTCCTCCTCCTCCACCCTTGAGAGGGGTCCCTTGTGATGTACCAACAAAAACTACCCATGGAATGTACCTATTTATTTCTTATTGTATAAATTGTTGAGTGGTTTATTTTTCCTAAAATTTTAGGAAAGCATATAAAAATTTTAGTGCTTGAACAACACATTTCAGTAGTAATGTTTCTTTACCCTCAAACAATTTCAAATTCCTAGCCAACCATACTCCCCAAACAATATTTAGTGGGAGAGCTCTAAAATTGCTACTTTCCTTTTTTGTACACCAGATCCTAAACATCTCTTCAATGGCATCTCCTACCCAAATAATTTTTAAACCAATCATTCCTCCTACTTCATTCCAAACCTACTTTGAATATGAGCAAGTCACGATGATACAAGAGTTTGTTTCTTCTGTTTGCTAACATAGGTTGCATTAGCTAGGTCCTACAAATTTCCTCTTTTGCAAGGTATCCATGGTGGAGTCTCTATTGTTGAATAAAAACCACATGAAAATTTTATATTTGGATTGATGCTTAAGTTTCCAATTGATTTCCACCACCAAACTTGATGTCCCTTTCTTACCTTTGATATGAGCGCTTTATATTGAATTTTTGGTCCATAGTCTCTAGTTGGACTTAGCGACTAGAAATTTTGATCATCATCATATGTTATCATAACATAACTATATTTTAGGTTTTCTATGTATCTCTACCATATAATTTCATCCTCTTCCCTTAATCCAATTTCCCTCTAGCATAACCAATGTAGTTTCCATATAGATGACATGTCTTGCTTCTTAACTCATGAATCATCTATGGATGTAACCTTCATAGGATCTACTACCAATCCAAGGATCTATACCAATTTGAACTTTGTCTCCTTTACCAACATTCCATATTAACCAATTGCCAACCAATTGAAAAGAAAAGTTGATTGCTTTCCAAATTATCGAGATAATTTGGATTCATTTAATAGGATTCCTTATCCATTCCTCCACTGAATATAGAGTTGTATACTGGAATTTATTACCTTTATCCATTTCCCAATACCTTGTATTAGTTACCATACATTTTTTGCATCTATTTATTTAGATAAAAGATTTAGATAAAAGGAAAGGGTTCTTTAGTCCCCATCCTCAATTTTCCTTTGGTAATGCTAGTTTTTTTCAAGATGTCAGAACAAACCTTTTTCTTCCTTGGTACCTTGACTAGAAGAATCTATAACATAATCATATAATTCTTTATAAGAATCTTTTTTAATCCATGTGAGTGACATATAGTATATCATAATTTCATTTAGTACTACATTTACAAGAATTAAGTGACCCCCTCTATATAGTCACTAATTAGACCAAGTATTCATCTTTTTCTCCACCTTTGCAATGACATTTCTAGTCACATTTGTTTTGTACATATTAGAATTTAGTTGAAAACATAAATATTTTATACTAATATTGAGATCAACCAAACTATACGGAAACAAATAAGTGATACAGTTTTTTTCTAGCTCAAAGATACCCCAAAGGGGTATTGTTGATTTGTCTAAATTACTTTTCATACCACCAACCATGCATAATTGTTCCATGATTTATTTAACCTTATTTACCACCCTTCTTTAAAACTCATATAAAATTAATATATCATTGAAAACAAATAGGTGTGTGACATTACAAGAGGTTGCAACATTAACCCCTTTGCAACTAGCATTTTCATAGGCCTCTTTTATTAGTCTGCTCAAGCCTTCAATAACTAATAAAAAAAGAAGAGGGGATAATAGGTGCCCCTATATGACACCTCTTTTTTTCCTAAAGAAAAGGGATTCATCCACATTAATAAGAATAAAAAATGATACAAATGTAATGCAATTCATCACCCATACAACCAACTGATAACATAATCTAAGGTGTATGAAAATTAGTCTTATGTATAACCATCTCACTATATTATATTCTTTCGAAAAATCCACTTTAACCACCATTGATATTTGGTTCATGACCTTAATTGAGTGAATTCCTTATTGAAAACTCCCTACTTCCTCATTAATTTTCCTTCCCTCTAAGAACCCAAACTCTTCATAAAAAATTGCCTTGATAAAACCATTTTTAGTATTCTTGCAATAAAGTTTGATATGAATTTATATATTTAGTTGGATAATGATATTTACCTAAATTTTTCAAATGATGTTGGATCACTAGATTTTGGGATCAACATTAGAAAGGTTGTGTTTAAAGCACTAAGGTTTTTACATGTGGTTCTCGTTGAATCAACCAGCATCCTTAAATCCTCTTATATAAAATCATAACACCCTAAGAAAAGTTCCATAGGAAGTCCATTTGACCCTGGAATTTTATCCTTTTGAAAATTTTGTGGTATCATATGAATTTCCTCTTTCCCCACTTCCTTCATCAATGCCTGATTGTCCTTTGGATTGCCAAAACTTGGGAAGGAATTTGAAAATATTATTACCTCTCCTATTGTGGCTTGAGAGCCCTCCTTAAAGACGGATGTGAAATAATTAACTCATTCTATAGAAATATACTTAAAGTTTGTTTCCCCCATCTTCCTTCTCAAATTTTCATACAAAATTAATGTTCTTCTTATAGTTGGAATATATGTGGAAAAACTATGTTTTAATCATTTTCCTATAACTATAATGCCCTTCTTTTGAGTCTCCATTCTCTCTTTTTACAAGAGATTATGTCTCTTTTTATCTTCAAGTAATTTTATTTATTCTTTCTATTCCTAAAAAAAGTATCGAAAACCCTCACCTCTATAATGAAATGCTAAAACTTCCTCCATTTCCCTAACAATTCTTCCATATATATATATATATATATATATTTTGTTTTCCAAAACCCCCTTCTACTTTCTCTAGGAAACCTATATATTCTTTGCTTCTTAGTATGAGGTTATGTTTTGAAATATCTTGCAGGAATTTTAATCACTATGAGATTCCATAATTTCTTGTTCCATACTTAGTTTTACAAATGTCCTAGTTAAATAATTATCATCTATTGATGTATCACCTATACCAATTATAGGGATTAAGAGAGGGAGATTTGGGTTTTTAATCCCAAAGGGATTGGGAAGAAAATAAGTCAAATTTTCTTCACCCTTGATCTCTGTATCTATACCCCATGACCCAAAAATCAAATTATTAGAAGAGTTTCTTTTAGTCAGAGAAGAGGAAAATATTAACTTACCTGGTTGTTTCATTCTCTACTTTTTGTCACTAGATGCTTCAAAAAATAGGTACACATTCTGACCTATATTTGATGTATGACGTGATATGACATGAGGTGGTCTCAGTGGAAAAATCGTAGCCAAAGTTTCCACCAATTTCTCCACAACCCTAGTGAAACTGATTTCCTTCCAACAACACTTCATCCATGGTGCTCATATGCTTCTTTTGAGTTCAATACTTATTATGTTTTGGATAAGTGCATTTGGTTTCCAAGTGACCATAAATATGGCACCAATCACAATTGAAAGGGAAGTGTTCATAGTCAATGCTTTGATGAAATTTCTTTGATCCCATTCTAACTCCATAGACTCTACCAGACCCATTCTCAAGTATAATCCAACAAGAATTCAAGCCATCCTAATATACCCATAGTCATAATAAGACATATTTTCCTCATTAAATATGTCAAGGAAATTCTCAATTTCCTTGAAAACTTCGTCCAACCATAGAACTAGTGGGAAAAACAAAATCCTTACCTAAACCAGGAGAAAGTCTAGGCAAGTTATTTGTGCATCAAAGTTCCAATGCCATTTTTTGAGGAATAGGGGTTGGGCTCCCCACTTCCACTGGTTTTGGAGGATTTTATTAACTTTTCCCATGCACCCGAATATCCAAAAAATCCAATCTTTTACCAGAGTTAAACTTCAAGGGGAGAAAATTACTATAGGTTCAAAATTCATGTTCATACATTCCTTTAAAATATCACTATTCATTATTCTACTCGAGAAATGGAAAGAAAGATCCAGGTTTTCCATTTACAAGATTCCATTTAACCTCATATTCACCCCCAAGTGTAGGCTGATTGGTTCTTGCATCTTATTTATTCATTTACATCGTTTTCACTTCCTCACAATCTCTAAATTTTGTAACCCTAATCTTGTTGTTCTAGGGTTTGAGGAACCACTCATAAGTTTGTAGTTCATGATTTATTCAATGAGCCCTGGTTCTATAGCTCAAACATTTTTTCCAACCTTACCATATAATGGAATCTCCAAAGGTCTATTGGTCAAATATAGAGGAATTACATTAATAGAGATACCATGTGATACTAGTACACCCCCTTCCTTTCTTAGGATTTGAAATAACGTCCCAGGATATGATCTATCAGATATGAATGTATGTACATATTAGGTGAACATTGAAAACCCATCCATGCATTGATGACCCTTGGGAATTTTTATGATCTATCCCATCACTGCTACTCATGAAAGTGCATCATCTCAATTTCAGTTATTGGATATTACTTTTTCCATTTATCATATTACTACCACAGTTTCCTTTTCTAGTGGATTCAACCCTAGGTGGAGTGCATATCGTGGATATTCAACCCTAGGTGGAGTGCATATCGTGGATTTGACATGGATATATATAGGATGATGACCAAGTTGGAACATATATATTGTCCTTCCAATGGATCATCATCATTTGAGTCGGCCACCCTCCTCCTCCTCCATTGGTGATAAAAAATTCTAACCCTTCTCACCATAGATCAAGCCTCATCCCTGTTGCTTACCAACCTACAAAAAACCTATCTCTAATACCTCCCATCTTCCATAATTGAACTGGGCCATTTTTCAATGTGTGTGTGTGTGTGTGTGTGTGTGTGTGTGTGAGAGAGAGAGAGAGAGAGAGAGAGAGAGAGAGAGAGAGAGAGAGAGAATTGTGTGTTGGATTTCTATAATCAGACATGATTCATATAATTTTTTCATTAGTTAATTTTTGTTGATATGAAAATAACATAAAAAATTGAAAGAGCCACTAAAGTTATCAAACATAACCAAATATAAAAAATCAAATGATCTTATTAACCATATAAAATATTAGTAAAATGTAATAATTACTAAAAAATAATAATATCTATAAATGCCAATGGATTGTTGCTCTATTATATTTCTCTTATTCTTACTATAGTAGTTATATAAGGATTACTTAACCATATTTTCTATACATATATCAATTAAAATAATATAGGTGCAATTTACTGCATTTGAACCAAGAAAAATTAATAATTCAAGGAAATCAACATCCATCTAATTAGAAACACAATTAGTCATATTAATAATAACAATCTCACATAAGAGAGATAACCATCATTATATGTTTTATTAATTTTTATTTTTAAGCTCATAATACTAGAAAATTAGTTTTGATTGACCAAATTAGGATTGAAACCATTTTTAGTACTTCAAATTCCTACTAGTAATGATCTCATTGTCATTCATGGAAATTAAATGTTCACTCAGCTTATAGTGTTGGAAAAAATTCTTGGTGCTTCATGGATTGCTTGACATTATTTTTTTCTACATATGCCTCTGAGTTTGATAGTGTATTAGGGAAGTCCTCTTTCCATTCTTCATATGAAAGAATTCAGTCTTGTGGCATGTGGCTTGACTCTCCCAATGAGATGCCCCAAAATTCCCTTTCTTCCATAGAAACAAACGACGTAGAGGAATGTTAGGATGATAGATAATAAAATCACCATCTTAAACTTTTTTCCTAGAGAATAGATGAGCACCATAACAAATTTTGTCCTAGAAAATAGATGAGTGTTATAAAATCACCATTAAAATTATACATATTCTTGAATGAAAAGGTTTCACTTGTACCATTTTTCTCACACTCTTCAAATTGGGTGATTAGAAAGTTCAAGATGATGATTTTTATAGTGCTCAACTAGCCTTAAAGTTTTTAGTCTATTACTCAAAAAAATGAAATCTCCTTGGATTGGATGATATTGATAAGCCTTGACATATTTTACCCATGAATAATTTTTTTTTTTTTTTTTTAATAAAATTTTAAAATGAAATAAATTTATATAAACACATTTCCAAGATAAACATAACATCTCATGCATAACTTCAATAAAAGGTTTGGAAAGGTTAAAAATAGACTTTGATGAACAAATGATACATATACACTTTAAAAAATATTTTCTCTTTCAAATTGGGAATAAATTAAACCATTTAAAAAACATTTGTTCTTGATCATTATGATTTTAAAAATATTTGAATGAGCATAATCATGAACGATTTTAAAAACATTTTCTCATTCAAACTGGAAATGAATTAAACCATTATAAAAATATTCTTTCATGATCATGAATGATTTTAAAAATATTTGAATGCATGATCATGAATGATTTTTAAAATATTTGATCATTCGAATTGGAAATGAAATAAACCATTTTAGAAAATTTCTTTAATGATCATGAATGAATGATCCTAGTTTTGAAATTTTAGACTAATTAAACTTCAATATAGTTCTAAACAAATTAGTGCATTGAATACGATATTAATTAAACTTATTTTTGTGGACATAGTTCTCAAATTGGAAATGAAATAAACCATTTTAAAATAATTGATCAAATGATTTATTTCCAACTCTTCTATTTTTCTTGTATAGTTTCCCCTAGATCCATTAACTAGTGTGGGAAGGGAATATCCTTTCTATTTGTCTCTTATAGTATCCTCAATATCCATTGACTGATGTGGTAAGGGAATATTCCTTCTATTTGTCCCATATAGTGTCATTGAGATCTATTGACCTATGTGGGAAGGGAATATGCTCTGCTAGATGGGAATGAACTCAATATTTTGGCATTTCATCCGAGTGATGGGAATCCCTATTTTTAGAATAATTCCACATATATAGTAGCTTATACACATAGGAGGCAATGACATATAAAATTCTTCTCCTCCTTTTTATCGAATGGAAAAATCCCCCTCGCTATGCTCATTTCTAAGATAATCTTATTCATTATTGCATCGATATCATCTGAAGTATGATGATTCACCTAAGCATAATGAAGCATGGTGAAGTGTGGTAAAGGGAGGTATTTTGAAAGAAAAATTCCACCCCTCACCATGCTTATCATCACTTGGGGTAATCCCTTTCCATTTTAATTGTTGAACCTTATTTATCAAGAAACAAAAAAATCATGGTGAAGATTCTTTCCACCCATACCTGTTGGGTTCACTTGCATGCAACAACCACCTAGGTGTGTAGTGGAACTAATGGTGGGGTGAACTTTCCAACATCTACAACATGTTATGTGAGGGAATTGAGTCTTGAAACTGGCTCAAAGGTATAGTCATATAGAAAATTTGCACTTCTTATCTCCCTCTCCATGGAGATGAATATTGGTGGGAGTAACCACTTTTACATTTGATCAACTAATGGGGTTAGGATTTCCACACTAAATACCCTTTACCAATTAAGTGGGAATCAATGCTAACTAATAAATGGACACATAACTATATTCCTAGAGAAGTGAGAAAAAATAGGTAGACACACATGTATGCCTGACATCGAAGCTTGATTTTGGGAAATAAATAAGAATACCCATTCAAGGAACTAGTTCAAAATTAGGGTTTTGGATCATTTGATGGAATTCACGATACGAATGGGGATTTTATTTAAGTCATTAATGTTTCACTTCCTTTTTCATTCCCCTTTCTTAATTCACTCTATCTCCTAGAAAGGAAATATTGATTCATTATTAACCAAAGTCTAGAAGGAATTTATTGTTTTTTCACATAAAATTGAAGTGTGTGTCCCATCATGAGTCAAATTGAGGTGTTTTCCCCAATTTAATTCAAATTGAGGTGTGTTCCTAGGTATGGTTATCCTAATTGTTCATGGTCAAAGAAAAGTGGGTGGGTGGAAGGTCTTTAAGTATGTACCCATGGCTAGGGTACTTCTTGTAAGGAGAAGGAATGAGAAAAGTGACCTAAGAAAGCCTTCAAAGGTGCCTTACGTGTTAAAATTTCACATATTTAAAAATTATCTATGAACTTGTCAAAGTTCAAATTGCACATCATTAAACATTACACATTATTAAACTCATGATTATGTATGATTGATAAATTTTAAGTTGTAGTAAATCATGATTGATAGATTTCAAGTTTTAGCACAAATGATTTATAATACTCAAGCCTGTAAAATACAATACATATTCCATTTAATTTTATTAAATAAAAATTCATAAAATGAAATTCAACATCGTACTTGATAAAATTAAATTCAACGTCATACTTAACAAAGCATGATCTGAAAGGTCAAAGCAATGAATGAAGATATAGTTACAAAAATAATAGTGAAAACATATCATTGTAATATTTAACCCAAAGATGACCATTGGTTTTGATAAATACCAAAATGTTGCAAGAGACACAAAAACAAATAAAGAAGAAGGAAGCCATCATCTTTGGTAATGGTTTGTAGAGAGGTGAATAGAGTAAAAAGTTCAAATTGAATTTCAATACCCTTAGATTTGTCCATAGATTTGCATCCATATCCAAAAATCTCCATTGATCTACCAATGAATTTGATCTTATCTAATCTACTATATCTATAGTCGATCTCCTTTGATCTACATTCTCTTCCACTAAGAGAATCACCATTCCAAAGGGAACATTAAGAGAGAATGCACAAGGAAGGAAAATGCACACTAAGAGAGAGAGAGAGAGAGATTTGGAGGAGAACATGATAAGAGAGAGTGATTGGGAGGATAAGATGTTATGAAAGTGAGGAGAGAGTGAAAGGGAACATTAATAGAGAGAGAGAAATAATGACGAGAACATGCTATGTGGCAGGGATAAAGCATTATGGGAGTGTTGATGGGGAAAAAATTCCCTTCAACAACAAGAGATACTCCCTGGTACACGGTCCCAATTAGACTATGCATCATTTGGTTTAGGAGACCCATCTGGATTCTGGCCCAACTTCCATTATTGGTTATGAGGGGGGTGATTGGATGGTTTGTGAATGTATATGTACATGAAGACTATATAATTTTAGAAATAAAATCTAATCTATCCTATCATATCTAGGAGCAAGCTATTGTAATCAAATGAGTAGTTGAAATGAAACTAAATTCTGCAAATAAATTCACTCAGATAGTTGTTATGAAGAAGCAAATTTATACAATAGTTGCATACAAATATATAACTATAATATTCTAAATCACAATATCACATACATTAAAAACTCATGTTCTCAGGACATAAATGTAAGAAATAATAATAAATTTGCGAGAATGATATTAATTGCATACGAAAAGTATATAGGAAAAATATATTCTTATAACACATGTAAATTGTAGACAAATCTACTGAAAATAGTTCACAACAAACAAAAATTTACAAAAGTTCTTCTCTCTCTCAAAAATGGTCGTGAGGGATTCTCAATATTATTTAGTGTGGTATTTGTTTACCAAAAATAGTTTCGTGAGTGTATACAATGCTTGAAGATCCCTTTCAAAATGGGATTCTTCCTCTATTTATAGAAATCCTAAGAAAATGCTGAAAAACCTTCTTGAATTACTCAAGAAACAGTTACAAAACCTTTCATCTTCTCTCTCTAGCTATTTGACATGTGTAAGAATGAGGACGAAGCTAAAAGTAGTTGGAAGAATAAAAAAAAGAATACATCTAAAAACAAATCCGAATTTTCTATTTTGTTTCATTCAAGTAGCCTTGTCTCTGATGTAAGTTGTCCACACCTCAAATTGGTTGAACACTGATACGACCCCGTGGTATGAAATTTCTTCAAGAGATGCTTCATGTGAGGCTGTGATATCATTGAGAGTCCTCATGTCCTTCACCAAGGTTTCCATTAATGCTTGGATCATAGTGTGGACCTTGGTGGGCTGAACAAGGTGTTTCTCCATTAGCACGATTGTCACCTTTGTAGCTTCTTCAATTACCTCTCATCTATGATTTGTGATTTGTTGGATCTTCTTGAGGAGTTGTTCTATAGTGCCATTTTTTTTGAGCTCTTTGATGGAAGGAAGGCGACACTTTTGTGTCAAAGCTTGCACTACTTTATGGAGTTGTGTATAAATAGCGAGCGCGTTGGTTGTTCCCTTTTCTTCTATTTTCTTTGCTTGCTGACACCGATCAAGTGACGCATAGTCAATATTTCTTTCTATCTTCGAGGGGCAGGGAATCTCAATTGGATCATTGTTGGGCATAGGCCTATTTGAGAAGAAAGTCTATTTTGGGCGCATGCCTACTTTTGGAGAAAAGATCTGTTTTGGGAAAGACCCAATTTTGGAAAGGAATACCTAATTTTGGAGAGCGCGCATCAACTAGCAAGAAAGAAACATGCATAAAAAGAAGGAAAATAAACATGCAAGAGGAAAAGCAATGTGGCTTGCAGGCAAGAAATCCTAACCATGATAGGGTTAGGTTTTTTTATAAGGATTGTAACGGCTAGAATCCTGAAAAATAGTATAAATAAGAACCTAGGAGGTCTAGGTTGGGAGTTAGTCAGTTCAATATTATAGAGGTTGGTTAAGTGGCTAAAGATTGTTGATAATTGTTGTTGAAAGTTGTTGAAGTTCATAAGAGTTGAATAAGATATATTTTGAGAGTTAGGTCATAGGATGACGATCCTAGTGTGATCTAGTCCGCCTCACAGAGTTTCCTTAACCTCATCATGATTGTATGATGATATATGCAATGTGGGCAATGCCATATTTTACTGCAGACTAAATAAAAGAGAAGAGAAGCCAAATCTTTGTGGACGTAGCCCAAGAGGGGGTCAACCACGATAAAACTTGTGTTTTGTGTGATGGTTATTGAATGTTTACTTTCTATCAATGATTACTTTATGAATGAATGAATAACTAGATGTATTAGCATGCATTCATAAGGCTAAAAGATGAATGAATCGTAGAAATAATGGAATCAATGACAAGTTTAATGCATAAAGAAAGATAGAATACACTCCCAGATCCCCACTCATTCCTAGACTGCAAGAACTTGAGAATTGTAGTCACCCATAGAGCTGTCTCAGGTGAAACTGCATTGTGCATTATGTGCACAACGTTTCCTTCTAGTTTACTAGGAGGGCCGATAGTTTTAGAGGGTTTTTTTGGGAACATATTGAGATCCAAACCTTTTTCAACCCAAGAATTATAATTTAGATATCTAACCAAAAACTGGTTTCGTTTCCGTCCGGAACTATAAAGGATTGAGTGGAATATATCTATGGAAGAAACACGCGGAGAATGATGGTATAGAAGGGAATGTTCAGGCCATGGAATCCAACAAATGTGGAGATTGAAATATGGTTGAGAACAAAGGAACTTGAGTTTGTGAAGAAGGACAACAAAAACTCTAAGCTAACACCACACAAATATCTCGAAAAATACGTGTTTAGCGACTTGCATGAGGTATTTTTCTGTGATTTCCCGCATTTGTTGCAAGAGTGGTTATTGAGATTAAAATACAACCACCCTACAAATAGAATTAGACATCTAGAGTGAAATCATGTAGAGATCGCACAGTTACAACAAGTTTATAACAAATTTATGCACGCATTAGATTTTTGGTTAGACAATATTGTTGTAGGGTTTATCACTGAATTTGTAGTAGATACATCAAAGTCTTACACCACGATAGAGAATGATTTTCTAAAGGGAACCATAGGTAATTACATCAAATCATTGTATACGTCAATCAATATTTTATTGTATAACAACGGTATAATGACCGTGGAATCAGACAACTAAACTTCCCTGAATGCATGGGGAAGGGGGGAAGCATTGACAGGAGGCTGAGAAATGGAGGAAGCAATGGATAAGGTAAATAATAAGGAGGAAATGGACCCAATCATGATGGAGGAAGACCAAATAAAGTAGATAATGGAAAAATCTGGAAAGACGCGCAGTGGATTACCCTACCAATATAAGATGAATAACAAGAAGAGAGCCATAGGTGATAGAGAGGGCTTGGAAAGTGATGAAGATGAGGGATATAATCTATGGGTTGTGGAGTAGATTGAGGAAATCCTGCACACAACATATGAAAGGAAAATAGGAGGTCCAGGGCCAGGAACAGAAGGAAGAACTCCAATCCATATCACTGTCAGTGTGGAACCTACAACCCCATGTGCCACTAACACACCAAAAAGAACACCAACATTTAGACAATTGAATTTTAGTGGAAAWAGAACAAAATGACACACATACAAGAAAGGAGCAACAACTGGAGGAKCTAGTTCAGGAAGTAAAAGTCAAATATATACACTGCGCTGAGGTAGTAGTTCAACACAATTTAAAATGGTAGGACATGATCCCAYGATTAGGTTACCATAATTTTGGGGAGAGGCATCAAAGGACCCTGAAAAACACTTATTTATCTGTGAGAAGATATGGGAAGCAAAGAAAATCACATACGAGGATACAAATCTAGCGCAGTTAGCTATCACACTAAGAGACTGTGCACTAGACTGGTACATGAGCCTAGATGTAAACAGTCCACTAGGAGTAACAAAAACTATTGCAGATGTGAAAAAACTACTAATACATGAATTTCAGAAGCCCAGCTCAGAAGACCAGTATATGAATGAAATGATTGAAATCAGGAAAAAACTAGGCGAGTATTTTTGGGAGATTGATCAGAGGTTTAAGCATTTGAAAGGCAAGTTAAAATATGCAATGACTGACATGCAACATAGGAATTTATTTGTGAACTCATTGTTACCACATTTTAAATACCCATTAAGACAACAAAAGTTCCAAACTCAGGTAGAGGCTCTGCAAGAATCCTTACAACTGGAAGAGAACCAATATCAGTAGACAGATCCAACAATAGAGGAGTTTAAGGAGGATTTTAATAATCTAACGTTTCAACTTAACTAGAATAAGGGTAAAGAGAAAAAAGAAGTTGTTTGATGTACCTTATGTAGGTTAGAAGGACACCAAAAGAATGAATGTCCAACTTTCGCATCATATATGGCGACATGGGTGCCAAACCCATTTCCAGCAGGAGGACCATGGTGTATGATTTGTAAGACACATGGACATGATCCATATCATTTTCCAATGAGGAGAAAGTATAATACAATACCCAAAAGTTCATATTGCAATTTTTTCAAGTTAGTGGATCACGATGATAAGGATTGTAGGATGATGGAGCTGATGAGAGAAAAAACTTCAAATAATTATAGGGTGAAAGAAGAAATGATGACAGGACAAGATGCACCTTAGTTCAACTAGGTACCACCACCATACTGTTAAATTTTGTAGCATCGACTATCATTCTCCAATGAGAGGCCATATGGGCCACCCTGAGGCTAGCCAGGGAGATTTGGAGAACCAACCAGTCTTGTGAGGTATTGAAAAAATCCATGGGGAATGTACAACCTCTGTGAGTCAAACCAAAAGTCAGGACATACGAGATGATATGTGATTCTAATGAAAAATTCAGGGGGAATGTACAACCTCTGTGAGCATAGACAGTCTAGTGAAAAAGTCAAGGGCAACATACAACCTCTGTGAGCATAGAAAGACTAGTGAAAAAGTCAGGGGGAACGTACAACCTCTGTGAACCTAGTCAAGCCTTGTGAGCCATGAGAAAAAGTCAAGGCATCTAGAAACATTTATGTTGAATATACAACTCCTATGAGATAGAAACAAACAGTTTTCCTAATATTGCAAATGATATAAATGTATTGATCTAGTGCATTGGCACGTGTACCATTATCCACCATGAAGAGAATTTTGAATTGCCTTATAAAGAGTTGAGTTGTAACTGAAGTCTTAAGTCTAGTTCTATTTTAGAACTAAAGTGTAATGATGAGTTGTAACTGAAGTATTAAGTCTAGTTCTATTTTAGAACTAAAGTGTAATGTTGAGTTGCAACTCAAGTCTTAAGTCTAGTTCTATTTTTGAACTAAAGTGTAATGCTGAGTTCCAACTAAAGTCTTAAGTCTAGTTCTATTTTTGAACTAAAGTGTAATGTTGAGTTGTAACTGAAGTCTCAAGTCTAGTTCTATTTTAGAACTAAAGTGTAATGTTGAGTTGTAACTGAAGTCTCAAGTCTAGTTCTATTTTCGAACTAAAGCATACCAGTCTCAAGTCTAGTTCTATTTTCGAACTAAAGTGTAATGCTGAGTTGTAACCAGTCTCAAGTCTAGTTCTAAATTCAAACTAAAGTATGAAACTGAGTTATGATTAACTCATGCAAATAGGTTACTATTTCGAGCCTCTCCTCTTCCCATCTTCAGCCTATATAAGCAGAGGTCGAACCCTCTCTTCTGTTGGAAGATTGGTTGTTGTCATTGATGTCAACCCTAGTCATGGGTTTTGGACTGCAAGATTGATAAAGGTATTTGGACATGAAGGACAATGCACATGCATATACAACACCCATCAATGGATAGTATACATCATGTTGTTTCTGGTGGTATGTTGCACATCACGGGGATCCTCATGGTTGAGGAGAAATCAATTTTTGAAGATGAAAAAGTGAATTGAAGAAGGAAGTACATGTAGGCCCTGAAGATAATTAAAGAAAAGAATTACAAAATAAGAAAGTGTCAGGTCAACCCTAATGTTAAAAGGAAGTGACATAAATGGTATAAATAAAAATCATTATACATTCATTTGATACAAGTTGAATTTCAGAGGAAATAAGAAGTAAAGAAGGCCGAATTTCAAGGGAGGATGAAGTCTTTTGGTGATGTGTTCTAAGGTATGTTATTTTCAGGTCTTCTTGCCATTTTTGCTATAATTTTTTTTCTAGAACGATTCATATGGTGAAATCGCTATGGTATTGAGAAGACATATCAAGGTACCTCTGGTAAAAGGTTTATCTCTTTATTCTCTATAATTATGGAGATACACTCTCTGGAAGACAGGGTTTGTGACCAGTCCTAAAGCTATTCAATAAACATGTGTTCCGGGTAAAACAATCACAACTTCTTCATACAAAATCAAAATAAAGTGGGGCCACTTCCATTGGAAGGAGTACAGATTTTAGTTTGTTGTGTGAGAGTTTCAGAATTGGATGTTAAATATTGAGCGTGGGGCATGATGTACAAGTTGGGTCTTCTGAATAGACGAGAATTGAATAAAGTCTACCATTCTTTCTATAACCTCTTTTTGGGGAGGATTCAAGGAGTGAAACTTGGAGGAGTTTCAGAGAATACATTAAGTAATATTATCTATAGGATTAGAGTACTCCAAGAATTGATGAATTGCATAAATTGAAGAAGTCTCAGGAAGCATTATCAGGTTCTATGTGATGATTGGTTGATGGTG
>SNQJ01S0018729.1:8763-47349 GCA_010110895.2 Picea sitchensis
ACATAATTAAAATAACATTACTAATCTAAATTATAACTAATGGCCTAAAGCCGACATAAATAAAATAGCATTACTAATCTGATATGCCCCAATTAAGGGGTAATGAGCCAACATTAGGGCTTAACAGTCTATAGGATTTGTTTATTAATGGTTGGTTTGGAAATAACACAGGCAATGTAGAACCTGATATACTTGTTGACATCCTGTCGAATTTTCAGCTAGTAGAAATGTTTCTGCAACATTCCCATTTTCTTTTCGACAATGAAGTGTCCTACCACCTAAATGTAGTGGGATTCCCAAGTAAGCTTCACTCTCTCTCTTGATGGAACATAGAGATGGCCCATTCAGCACAATAGCTCATCATGAAGATGGAAATTAGAGACAACTAAGTTTGTGCCCAACATTTAGTATGTGGTGATGAAGTCAAGGTCTATCTCATAAAGGGTAGACAATCTGGAGGTCTTGTGGTTGCAAGAGTCTATCACAGTGGTGAGTGTTGTGACTTGAGGTCAACTGAGGAAATCAATGAATCGGTTGGTACTACAAGTTGTATACTTGATGTTGAGGTGGAACTGTTAGAGGTATGTGGACCACTTCTAATGGATGTCATTTTTCAATTTTCCTTGTCTCTACATGAACAACAATGGCTTATGATCCATGTGGATGACTATCTCCTTCCCGATAATGTAATGTCTCCACTAGTGGTAGGCTTGCACACTGGAGTACATTCTTTTTCATAAGTATGGTACTTATGGAGAACATCTGATAGTGTCTCACTATGATAGGCCATGGGGTGGTCATGCTCAGTGAGAACTGCACCCACTATATAGTCTGAAGCATTTGTCTCAATCTGAAAGGGATGTTGCAGGTTCGATAATGATAGTATTGGGTTTGAGCATAAGTGCTTCTTTAAATCATCAAACGCTTATTGGTGGGACAGACCCCACACAAACTTTGTCTTAGCACCACCCCTACTTACTTGGTTGAGGGCCCATCCAATATGGGAGAATCCCAATGTTGTTCTAGAGTCTGTACTTAAAGCTTAAGAAAGTACAGTGTCTAGGCATTCGAAAGTGAGTAAAGGATAAAAGAGGGAGAAGAGTCAACCTTCGGGAAAAGAAACTAAGGTTTATTTCCAGGTTGTTGTTGTCTCACTTCCAACTGTTCCTGAATGTTTATATCTCATTCAATCGTGACCCATGAATGCTCATGATCTACCCGGGTGTTGATTGTTTTAAGTATAGTATTGAAAAGGTTTAAGGTGATATGGGTTTGATCCAATAAACTAGGTTCAATATTAGGTTGTCTTACAATGGGGATAGTCATAGAGGTACAATAAATTAAAAGTGAGTTTGAGGTTTTTGATGTTGTATCAATTTGATCTTAAAAAGAGAACTTTTGAATTCAATATTAAAGATAAAATGCAAACGAAAGGCCTTTTTCCATAACTGGGTTATATTTTAAATAAATGGTGTGTGAAATGTGAGAAAAACATTAAACTATCTATAACGCGAGGCTCCTATCAAGGGAGAATCTCACCCTATAAACAGAAGAAGAAAATAAGATAAGAAGGAATCTGACGAAGCATAAAATATGACAATCTAAAAGTTTCACAGGTCTTGTACCTGCTAATAGCCAATACAGAGGAAAAACTGTAAACGATATAGATGGCTAAAAATTGATCACCACAGTAGAGGTTTTACTAAATTGCAATGAAACATTCGTCAGACATATATAAGCGAAATAAAATTGAATATGAAATCACAGAGAAAACAAACTCATAACACAGTCTTGACGGAATCAAGAGTCTCCAGATTTCTTTGTATTAATTCTCAAAAAGGAGAGTCTCTATTACGATTGACCAAGAAGGTCCAACCCTTTTTTCTCTCTTCAAAGTGTATATTTATACAAATTTCTATACGTTGGAATCTCAATCTTTCCAGAGGTTTTCAATTACAAACAAAGGAGATTAAACATTTCAATTCTTTATATCTGTCACTATTTGGTATCGGAAACCTTCCCCTTTGCATGCCCGATGAAAGTGACACACTTCTCCACCATCTGGGATATCAACTTAAAAGGTTCTGCTTGATTATTTGCCTCAAAAGTGTAACAATCCTTCACCAATTGTGGCAACTTTCCTTACACCTGTTGGTCTTTGGTGCTGATAGAACATAATTGTACACTCAGTTTAATTAGCCATTTATCTATTTTGACTATGTCCGTCTTTGTTATTTGTGATATTTTAGTGAACTCTCTTTCTTCATTTTCCTTGATATTGAGCAGATGCTTGGTTGTATTGATCTGTCCCAGTATCGCAGTGTTGCATTCACCATCGAAACCCAATCAACTCCCATATAGAGAACCAAAAGTTTTTTCACGAGAGTTTCTTACCTCTTTAGCTTGTTGTTTGCTCTTCGATATGTTATGCTCCCATTCCTTCAGCAAGATGTTACCTCAGGTCTTCTCTAGGATGGAAAACCTAGAACTACTACATGTTTCCCTTTTTGTCGTGGCTATAATAGCCTCTTCGAAAGCAACTCGAACTGCCCCAGCTTCTTTTTCTCTAAGAGAGAGGTTTTCCAGTAATCGATCAATGAGTTGGTAGTTGTTTTGAATTGTTTCCACCTTAGCAAGTAGACCTTGCTGAGTTTCCAACACTCTTTTTCTGATTTCTATAGCTTGGGATTGGAATATCCCGATATCAATTACCTATATTTTGGCTAAGTCTAATTTGGCATGTAGTTGCCCTATCAATTCCCCTTGTTGGCCTATCTATATTTGACTGGTCTGAGCCATCCACTGTGTCTATTCAAGACCGGCTTTGAGCCACTTGATTTCCCTTTGATCATCTACTCTAGCTTGCTCTATACCTGTATTCGCCTAATCTTTGGCAACTGCCTCTGCTGTAGCTAGTTTAGCCTCTAATGTTTTGATCAAATTATTTTTTCACTTCAGCTGATCCTTTAGGGTCCCGACTGAATATTGGTTGGCTGTAGCGAAAGCCCCCAATGTCCTTGCTATTTGAGTTTCAAATTCCTCTTTTTTCATAGCTCTCCCATCAGTTAAAATTTTAAATTTCTTGGATACCGTGCCTTCCTCTTGATAAAGTTCTTGTTTCATGACAACCTTTCTCTTGTTATTGAAGAAGAATTCATTTGAAGGTAGCTCTTCCATAGTTATGGGTGTTAATTCTTCACCAAAAATCCAACCTACATCTGGGATCCCCTTTGTGGACTGTAAGGGGTTAACAGAGACGATGGGATTGTCGGTATGCTTAGATGATTTCCCTAGAGTAACAACCGAGGTTGGTTTTCTTGGAGGGTCGGAAGTCTCAACTATGTGTTTCGGGCCCCCTGTTTTCTCTTTGTTTTCTTGGTGTTCTTCTTGGTCAAGTGATGAATCTTTGGAGCCTTCAGCTTTCGTTTGCTGCACCTCTACGGTCATTGGGTTCACACCCTATAAGACTGGGGGAAGGAAGCTACACCAGTTTTCTTGGAATTTGAAAACATTGGCCCTCTCTTTGGGCGACAGGGCTTGTATCTGACCCAAAACTTTGGCATAAGTTATCGCACCTCAAAAAATATCATCATGAGGCAAATTCGCGTTTTCAAATATTTTAAGGCCACAACTAGCCATGTGATTACTCACGACCCTATGTGGTTACATAGGGTCGTGTTTCTTGAATTCGATGTGGACCAATTTAATATCTTCCGAGGTTGTTGCCTCGACCTTTGCATGCCCAAAATCTAATAAAGAATAGGTATTTAAATGAATGGGGAAAGGTGGCCATACCTTCTTCAAAAATCCTTTAAGCTCTTCTCTTATTCCACCAATCACAGTTTGCCTAGAAATTTCATGACAAACCAGCCTATCGGGTATAAATAATGGTAGAGCATGTGGAGGAATAAAGGCACCGAAAACCCTGATGTATGAAAATTCTGACTCCATGTACCAGTCGGCCACACTGCTCAAATTGGCTGTGATGCTATTTGAGATCCTGGGCAGTGGATTATGGAAGATGGTGACATGCATCGGTACCATTACCCAATTGAAAATTTCATATATGAAATCAACAGCCTTATCCTCGCGAAACTTTGAATGGTATACATGTATAGGCTCAACATCAGATGGAGCCCAGCTCCAACTCATTAAGGGAAAAGGCGTCATGAAACACATGGCATCCATGATGTATGTGGACATAAAAAATGAAGCGACCTTTCCACTTGGCCTCTGCATCCGATATTCTGTAATCCGACTGGTTAGACTATCTGATAACAGTTTGGCCCATTCGAAGGAAGATTCTTCCATGACTGTATGCATCAGAGGCAGCCCCGGGAGGAAAAAATGTGTGGTGTCCTCCCTCCTATACAATCTATAGGTCATCATTGTTATGTATTTGAACTGCGGTTCCAAGGAAGATATGGAATAAAATCCATTACTATCTACCCTGAACTTCGTGGGGTGTGAGACCCAATCCTTGATCAAATCAGATAAGATTTTGCCATATTGCTCACATTCCTTCTATTTAAAATACTCCAGAAACTCAGCATTGTATGTGCATTTCGATGTGCAATACAATTTGTACATCGCCTATAAGTGTTCTAGTCTAAAGGTCCCAATAGTGACCTTCTGCTCATTGATGATGGTTCTAGTTGGGATATCTACATGGTCTAGTGCCCATCATATCATATCATAGTAAGGAAGAAGACATGGCCTGGTTGTTACTTTATGCATCTCTGCTTGCACGATGATCTTCTATTTGGTGGCCAAGTCGTCCTTCTCATTATCAGTGGAATCATCTGAACAATTCACCAATTCGAACTGTAGAACCTTGGAGATGTATGACCAGGTTCTGACAGAATCAACACTTCATGGTGAAGTATCAGAAACATTATCTGAGCCTTGCCCTGAACTCTCAACACTTGCATTGGATGCTTTTTGTGGGGCCATGACAGAGGATTTTGATTTAGCTATCTTGTGGTAAGAATATGTATACATACAGAAATCAATTTATTGAGAAAAGCTTCTCTATGCAAAATAGAAATGAGCTTTGTGACACTAAAAGAAGGAGATCTATATCTTCGACCATTTAAAACCTCGACGTCCTTATGAACAGAATGGTCAAATCATTTTTAGAGACAGATTTAGCAATAAAAACCACATCCTTACTTGTCGCTTCACCTCATTTCCAATTAATGCCATAAATTTTGACAGTTCATGACACAAGTTGGCGCAAGGAACATTTAAATTTACCTCGTAGACTACGCATATTATTATTTGTATTAAACACTAATTAAGTTGGCTTAGCTTCTTTAATTAGGTTTTCTTAGACTTTAATCAACCTTTCGGCGTTCGCTGTATCGTGAGTTTTCATTCTATCCTTTCGAGCCTTTAAAACCCGAGATCACGATGACGCGATCTAGTTAAGCGAAAACGTAATCTAGATTAAGCGTTTAATTAATCATGTTTTAGTTAATATCGTGACTTCACGACTCAGGGCTTCGAAGGTATAGTTCCTGGGAGGAGCGTATGCCGAGTTGCGGAATTCTGATATCACGATAATGTGATCTAGTTAAGCTAGAAGGTAAACTAGATTAAATGTTTAATTAATTTTATATTTAAGAAATATCGTGACTTCGTGACTCGGGGTTTTGAAGGTATAGATTTTGGGAGGAGTGTATTCCGAGTCGTGAAATCCCAATAGATTTTAATTATGGTTAAAAACTATTCAACACTAACACTAACCCGGGTAACTTATGNTGTAAATGTTTCATGATTTCACCTATCGAAGTTATGACGGTAAGGTTTTTGGAGAGAGTGAACGCTGAGACATGAAACCCCGATAGCACTTGACTAGGGTTTAAGGAAATTTTACTCCCAAGGTACAAAAAGTGAAAACTCTCATTTAATGGTTAAAGGTAGTAACTTAAGAGTATAATGGCCCTCGTCACTTCACATGTTGGGACTCCTGAGATTTTTTAGTGGGTAAATGTCATGAAGTAAAAGACAACTTAAATACCACCCTTGATTTTAAGGATTATATTTAAATCAATTGAAAAAGGTGGCTCCAACATAGGATCCAACTAGGGATCCCGTCTTCCTACAAGACAGGAAGAAAAGTAGACCACGTGCTTGTATTGGGTAAATGGAGTCATTGGCTTTATTCTTACGAGACTGTTCTTAAAAAGCGGATACAAAAGGGAAAAGAGATTTCATCTTTTACTTCTGAAAAGCTTTGCAAAAATTAGATGCTTTTTTAAACTTAGCTGCAGTCCCTTTCATGACTTTCTCCTTCTTGTTACTAAATTCAGGTCTTCCTTAAGACAATCAAAACAGTCCTAATAAATCCAATAGATCTTGTGGCTTTTGGCTTGCATAAAATGAAATAAATTACATGTTTTTAATTAGGGAGCCCTGTCTAAACTTGGGATGCAGATCCCGTTTCAAAAAAATTGGCTACCAGAGAAGAGTGAAATTTCCTTGGGGATAATAATCCATGGAATGACCGAGTACGATATTGTATTTTTGGAAAAATCTGATCATAGCCATAGATTTGAAAGCCTGGGAATTATCTATAACTATCTTTCAGGGGCAGCCAAATCTAGACAAAATGTTGTCTTCCAGGAAGTCTATTACCACCGAATGTGTTTCCCTTCTGGTTGGAATAGCCTCCACACATTTAATGAAGTAATCTATGGTAGTCAGGATCCATTTGTGTTGAGTGCTAGAATGGGGGTTAATTTTGCCTATAAAATCTAGCCCCCATTGCTGGAAAGGAGATTTCATTTTGACCGGAACCAATGGTAGTGTTGGGATTTTATGCTTGCCATCCAATAGTTGGCATGAGTTACAGGCTCTGACTTTGGCATTTACATATGAGGAAAGTTTTTGCCAATAATACCCTGCCCTTAGGATCTTATAAGCTATCACCCTCCAAGTGTGATGTCCCCCACAGACAACCTTATGAAATTCACTTATGACCCTCTCTATTTCTGATTCGACTAAAAAGACCAACAAGGAATCGAGTGGGTCCTTCCAATACAATTGATTTTCGGATATACAGTACTTGACCGCATGTAATTTTAGTGTTCTGGCTTTGGATGGGGATAAATCACTGGGGCATTTCAAATTCATCAGGTATGACATTATGCTTTTGTACCAGTCTGATGAGACAAACTTCTCTTTGATTCTGATTGCGCTTGTTGAATCATCAAACTCATTCATATCCATGCCTTCCTCATATCCCTGTAGGCCATTTATACCGAGAGCTATGAAATTTTATTCTGCTAAGAGTTTGGCCAAACCTTTTCCCTTTACCAATTTCATTGGTTTTTTCTCTAGGTCAAATTCTTGAATTTTGGCAAGCCACCGTCCCCTTTTTCCATCACTGTCAGATTGAACCAAAATATCATTTATAGAACTGGTAGGTACATACGCAATTATCTTGGAATGCAGCACATAGGTACTGAATGCTTTTAATGCTTTCACCATACCATACCATTTCTTTTCCATTATATTAGATCTAAGTTCTGTGTCTCTGAGACTCTTGCTAAAAGAGGCTATCAGTTGTTCGAAACCTTCTTCATTTTTCTAGAGGAGTGCCACGACAATTGTGTGTTTGGAGGTGAACGAGAAAATAAGAAAATCTTTTAGATAATCGGGGCTTTCTAGTATAGGTGCCTCACTTATGACTTTCTTGATGTGTCCAAACACTGCTTTGGCTTCTTCCATCCATTTCACTTCGATGTTCTTTTTTAGCATATCTGTGACCAATTTCACAATTTCAGTAAAGTTTGGAATAAATCTCCTCAAAAAAATTATTTTTCCTAAGAATGACTGAATTTCTTTTACATTTCTGGGAATATTTATAGTATCTATAGCCTCAACCCTTTAAGGATCAATTTTAATACCGTCTCGAGACACAATATGGCCCGAGAGTTTACCTTCTTGCATGGAGAAGTGAGACTTTTTGGGATTTAATGACAAACCAAACCTGTGACATTTCTCAAACGTCTGCTTGAGATGTATCATCTGATCTTCATCAGATTTAGAAAAAACAGTTAGATCATCAAGATAAATGACCACAAATTTTCCCCTTTCGTCGATGAAAGCAATGTCCATAGCACCTTGGTAAGTAGTGCCTGCATTCACTAGACCAAAAGGCATTTTATCATACATAAAAGTACCTCAAGGGGTAGTGAAAGTTGTTTTCTCTTTATCTAGTTCACTTATGGCAATTTGATTATACCCAGAGAACCCGTCGATCATCGACATCTTGTTTGCCCCAACTACCTTTTCTAAAACATGATCCATTTTGGGTAGAGGGTAGTTATCTTTGAGGGAGGACTTATTTATATTTCTAAAGTCAACACACAGTCTAATCTCCTCACTCTTCTTTCTGACTAGGACCAGGTTTGCTACTCAATTAGAGTATCTCAGACGTACTATTATTTTTTCATCCAAGAGCTTTTTAACTTCCTTTTCGACCACAGGCAATAAAATAGGGTTGATTTGTCTGATTTTTTGTTGAAAGGGTTTGACACCAGGTTTTAGAGGTATCTTGTGTTCGATCACAGTGATGTCGTAGGCTCTCAACTCTTTGTAAGACCAAGAGAAAACATCTTTATACTGTCTGAGCAAGTCTTTATACTTTCTTTTTACCTCAGGAAGAAGGTACTTTGATATTTTTACCATCCTAGGTTCTTATTTGGTCCCTACATCACAGTCTTCAACCTCCTCTAGTTGGGGTTGCAGGGTGGATTACAAGGGTATGTCATTCTGATCGAACAATCTCTCCAAGGGGTTCAATCCTTTTGGAATCTGATTATTCTTTAGAACTAGCATTTGATGATTTGCAATCTTTTCCTAGAACTCTTGAGGGTCCCCTCCTTCTTGCATGATCCAGGTGTGATCATTTTGATTCTCTTGATCAATGTGAGTTTCATAGAAGTCGCCCACTTCTTCGAGGAACTTCATGATCTTTTCATCATCCTTGAAAACCTGTCAGTGTTGTATGTTGTTCAGGATGGATGGTCCATGCCTTACCTCTATGTGGTATTTAAATTTAAAATTTGTAGGGGGAGTAAACTTCGAGACTTCCTTGGATAACGAATCGGCCTGCAAATTTTTTATGCGTGGGATGAAGTGGATATTTACAGATGAGAAGAAATTTTCCATTAGATCCTAGGCACAATTTATGTACGATCTCAATCTCGAGTGCTTGGCCTGGTATTGCCGATTTATCTATTTGACTATCAACTTTGTGTCTCCATATACTTCCAGGTTCTTTATGTTCAGCTTCCTGGCAACTTCCAATCCTAATACTAAGGCTTCATACTCACATACATTGTTGGTGTAGTCTATGTCCCATTGAAGCCTGTAAGAGAAAGGGACAAAAAAATTATTTTCAGGTGCAACAAAAAGTACCCTTGCACCTGCTCCTTCACATGATAGGGCACCGTCAAAAACCATTTTCTAGATCCTAGTGCTATGCATATTTTCTTATTCTTTCTCATCTATGTAATTTTCTTCTGTGCAACTATCTATACCATCATCAAAAGACAAAATACAATTTCATAGATCTTGATCAACAATGTAAACAAGAAAATTGTTAGGATTCTAAGGATCGCTCATTGTATAGGCTAACCTTGTTTCCTTGTATAACCGAGTAAGTTGTCCACCAAACACAGGAATTGTGGCGTAAGTCATGTCCAGTTGGAGAGACCCCCTAAGTTTGGCTCCCCATGACCTTGATAGCAGTAAGACATACTTTGGGGGGATATCAACAATAACTACATCCATCAGGACACTTTTGACTGGGACCTATGCAAGGGTGACTACTAAATCCTTTATCATACCCATTCACTTAACTCTTCTCAAATCTAAAGAGTAGATATCTTTGTAAGGTCTAGTGATCTCGAGGCCTAGTCTATCCATAATAGTTTTGGGCATCACATTATGTGAAGCTCCAGAGTCTAGCATGAAGTTATGCAGCAGTCGATCATGCACATTTAGGGTGATATAGAAAGGAGTGACGATGTCTCTGGCACCCTCAAAATGTGGACCAAAAGTGATATTGGGCTTATCATCTTCCAAGTTTATCACGTCAGATTGACTTTCTTGATCTGAACAACCTATCACTTTGGTTATCTTCTTTCGATATGCATGATTCTTTGCTAATTCAACTAGAGGGATCGGTATTTTGATCCTATTTATCTCATTTTCAAAACTAAAACCGTCGCTACCTTTGTTTGTTTCTCTTGTTGAAACCTCAGACTCTCTCTTTTCCAACTTATTTGTCTGGGATGATTTATTAATCGTGATCTTATTTACCAGTGTCTGTGTATCGCCTATCTTGATTTCCTTTGTTTAGGTCTCAACCTCCTTCATTTTGGGATCCAACAAGTCTGCCCCTTTTATTTGGTTATTAGATGTTTCGGTCTCTTTTGGTGTAGGCACATATACTTCACCTCTAGGGATAATTTTCTTGGGTTGAGGAATCAACGTAGGTTTGTTTTTAGACCTCAGGTTATACCTAGGTTGGATCTCATCCATTACAGAATTGGTCATTTCTTGACATACAGCGAAATCAATGTTGTTTATATCATCATCTTCATTTGATGATTGTTGTGTGTTTAAAGACTTCTCATAATATTCTTTAGTTACATAAGATTGAGTGCAGTCGTCACCCAAATTTGTCACATCTTCTTCTAGACCCTCGAAATCTTCTAGGTCATTTCCTCATATAATTTTTTCATTTTTTAAAGGGGTTTGAATTTTCTAGTCTTCATTTTTAATCTTCCTCTGTTGATTTTGAGGGTTGGGGTTTCTTATGAATTCTCTTTTAACAAAAGGATCAGCCTTGGATTGATCTAGCTCCATTCTGTAAATCTTATTCGACAACTCCTTAATTATCCTAGCCATATCATCCATTTTGTCGTCTGTGGATCTATTAGACCCTGAGGGTCCCGCTTGTTCCCTAAAACATTTGGTTTCTTGGTTTCTCATTTCTACCTTATCTTTCAACTTTCCAGAGGCCATCATGTTAGATTCAATTTCCACAGCATCATCCTGCATTCGGGTTAAGGTAGCCCCTCGCCTTTCTCTTAAGAGAAGGGAAAAATTGGGTTCGAAATCTCCCACAAAGGTTACTTTGGCTGCAGGTTGGGATGGTTTAACTTCAGCTGGGATCTTATTACACAACTTGTTAAATCTTTGAATAAATTCCATAACTTTTTCTGAATTCTTTTTCTTTAAAGATCTGATCTCGGTCAAATAATACAAGTGGTATTTCCTTTCACCCCATTGTCTAAGGAAGGAGTCTTCTAGGGAATCGTAGGATAATATCGATCTTGTGGGTAGGCTTCAAAACCAGTTTTGTACCTGTCCTTCAAAAGTTTGAACAAACAACCTCGAATACATGTCTTCGTTCTTGAGACCTAAGATATCCTCGAACTGATCAAATAAGTTTATATGTTTGGCTGCGTTCAAGTCTCCTTCCCCTGTAAGTTTTGGTAAGCTTTTTATATAATTTTCAGGAAGGTCATCAAGAGGGACACGTAGGAACAAAGGTGCATATCTCGCAGCCACTCTAGCGAAAACTCTGGGAGGTGGGGGAGGCCCTTGGCCTCCCATTCCTCATCCTGGAGCCCCTCCACCTCCTAAAACTCCTCCACCTCCGAAAACCCCTCCTCCTCCTCCTCTAGCGGCTTCCATCGGTACTACTGGATAGGGAAATGGTGTATTGTATAGAGGGTTCTAGAACACTAAAAGTGAATCTTTAGCTTCTTTGTGAGATGATAATACCAAAGATGGGTGATAAGGGATGTGAGGACTTGGCTCTTTGGACTTGCAAGAAATGTAATCAGGGGAACCCGTGGGCATAGAATATGAGTGTATAGTATACTCTTTGAGACTTAATGAGGTTGTGAAATCTAAATGAAGAGTTGATAGGATATCGACTGCTAATATATTCACTGCGATGTTTTTTTCATTGTGAATGATAGAGGTTGTCGGATGGATTTCACTTTTAACCTCAGGGCTAGCTAAAATTGGATTGATTGTTTCAGGAGGGGAACTGTGTGAAGTTGAAGGTTCAAAATAACTCTTGATATTGGGTTGTGGGTACTTAAGTTGGTAGACTACAGTAGTTGGCTTAAGGGAACCTCTAGTTTTCAGTATTTTTTCGAGATCGAAAACAGGTGTGGTTTGTTTGCCCTATGGGTTTTCTCTGGTATTCCTTCAACCGGATGATAGTTTATTTAAACGTGGAGTCAGCAAGTGAAAGATAAGAAAATCCTTGAGAGGGTGTTCACTCTTTGTTCACTATCAAAGGGTGAAACTTGAAAGAATGTTGTTCTTCCCAGGGAAAATGTTTCGTAACTTCGTCCCCGACAACGGCACCAAAAAGATGTCATTCCAGAGTCTATAATTAAGGCTTAAGAAAGTACAGTGTCTGGGCATCCGAAAGTGAGTAAAGGATAAAAAAGGGAGAGGAGTCAACCTTCAGGAAAATAAACTAAGGTTGATTACTAGGTTGTCAATGTCTCACTTCCAACTGTTCCTGAATGTTTATATCTCGTTCAATCACGGCCCATGAACGCTCAAGTTCTACCCAGGTGTTAATTGTTTTAAGTATAGTATCGAAAATTTTTAAGGCGATATGGGTTTGATCCGATAAACCGGGTTCAAATTAGGATGGCTTACAATGAGGACAATCATAGAGGAACAATAAATTAAAAGTAAGTTCAAGATTTTTGATGCTGTATCAATTTGATCTTATAAAAGAGAACTTTTGAATTCAATATTAAAGATAAAATGAAAACCAAAGGAATTTTTCCATAACTGAGTTATATTTTAAATAAATGGTGTGTGAAATGTGAGAAAGACATTAAACTATATATAACGCGAGGTTCCTATCAAGGGAGAATCTCACCCTGTAAACAGAAGAAGAAAATAAGATAAGAAGGAATCTGACGAAGCATAAAATATGACAATCTAAAAGTTTCACAGGTCTTGTACCTGCTAATAGCCAATATAGAGGAAAAACTGTAAACGATATAGATGGCTAAAAATTGATCACCACAGTAGAGGTTTTACTAAATTGCAGTGAAACATTCGTCAGACATATATAAGAAAAATGAAATTGAATATGAAATCACAAAGAAAACAAACTCATAACATAGTCTTGACAGAATCAGGAGTCTCTGAATTACTTTGTATTAACTCTCAAAAAGGAGAGTTTCTGTTATAATTCACCAAAAAGGTCCAGCCCTTTTTTCTCTCTTCAAAGTGTATATTTATACAAATTTCTATATGCTGGAATATACATATTTCCAGAGGTTTTCGATTACAAACAAAGGAGATTAAAAATTTCAATTCTTTATCTTTGTCATTATTTGGTATCGGAAACCTGCCCCTTTGCATGCCCAATGCAAGTGACACAGTTCTCCACCAGCTGGGATATCAACTTAGAAGGTTCTGCTTGATTATTTTCCTCAAAAGTGTAACAGTCCTTCACGAATTGTGGCAACTTTCTTTCCACCTGTTGTTCTTTTGGCATTGATAGAACATAATTGTATGCTCGATTTAATTAGACATTTATCTATTTGGACTATGTTTGTCTGGGTTATTTGTGATATTTCAGCCAACTCTCTTTCTTCATTTTCCTTGATATTGAATAGATGCTTGGTTGTATTCATCCAGCCCAGTATCTTAGTGTTGCTTTCACCATCGAAACCCAACCAACTCCCATCTAGAGAACCAAAAGTTTTTTCACAAGATCTTCTTACCTCCTTAGCTTGTTATCTACTTTCCAATATGTTATGCTCCCATTCTTTCAACAAGATGTTACCTCAGGTTTTCTCTGGGATGGAAAATCTGGAACTACTGCCTATTTCCCTTTTCTTCGTGGCTATAATAGCCTCTTAGAAAGAAACTCGAACTGCCCCAACTTCTTTTTCTATGAGAGAAAGGTTTTCCAGTACTCGATCAATGAGTTGGCAGTTGTTTTGAATCATTTCCACCTTAGCAGGTAGACCTTCCTAAGCTGTCGACACTCTTTTTCTGATTTATATAGCTTGGGATTGGAATATCCCGATATCGATTACCTAGCTTTCTGCTAAGTCTAATTTGGCCTGTAGCTTCCCTATCAATTCTCCTTGCTGGCCTATCTATATTTGACTAGTCTAATCCATCAACTGTGTCTGTTCGAGACCGGCTTTGAGCCACTCGATTTCCCTTTGATCATCTACTCTAGCTTGCTCTATGCCTGTATTCGCCTGATCTTTGGTAGCTACCTCTGTTGTAGCTAGTTTAGCCTCTAATGTTTTGATCAAAAGATTTTTTCGCTTCAGCAGATCCTTTAGGGTCCCGATTGAATATTGGTTGGCTATAGTGAAAGCCCCCAATGTCCCTGTTATTTGAGTTGCAAATTCCTCTTTTTTCATAGCGCTCCCATCAGTTAAAATTTTAAATTTCTTGGATACTGTACCTACCTCTTGATAAAGTTCTTGTTTCACAACAACCTTTCTCTTATTATCGAAGAAGAATTCATTCAGAGGTAGCTCTTCCATAGTTATGGGAATTAATCCTTCATAAAAAATCCAACCTGCTGGGATCCCCTTTGTGGACTGTAGGGGGGTAACAGAGATGATGGGATTGTTGATATGCTTAGATTATTTCCCTAGAGTAACAACCAAGGTTGGTTCATTTGGAGGGTTGGGAGTCTCAGCTTCCTGTTTTGAGCCCCCCGTTTTCTGTTTCTTATCTTGGTGTTCTTCTTGGTCGGGTGATGAATCTTTGGAGCCTTCGACTTCCGTTTGTTGCACCTCTATGGTCGTTGGGTTCACACCCTGTAATACTAGGGGAAGGAAGCTCTGTCGATGTTCTTGGAATTTGAAAAACTTGGCCCTCTGTTCGGGCGACAAGGCTTGTATCTGACCCAAAACTTCGGCATAAGTTCTCGCGCCTTGGAAAATATCATCATGAGGTGAATTCTCATGTTCAAATATTTTAAGGCCACAACTAGCCATGTGATTACTCATAACCTTGTGTGGGTCGTGTTTCTTGAATTCGATGTGGACCAATTTAATATCTTCCAAGGCTGCTGCCTCGGCCTTTGCATGCTTTAAATATAATAAATAATAGGTATTTAAATGAATGGGGAAAGGTGTCCATACCTTCTTCGAAAATCCTTTAAGCTCTTAATTTATGCCACCAATCTCAGTTTGCCTATCGATTTTGTGACAAACTAACCTATTGGGTATAAATAATGGTAGAGCATGTGGAGGAACAGAGGCACCGAAAACCCTGATGTATGAAAATTCTGCCTCCACGTACCAGTCGACCATGTTGCTCAAATTGGCCGTGATGCTATCTGAGATCCTGGGTGGTGGATTATCGAATATGGTGACATGCATCGGTACCATTACCGAATTGAAAATTTCGTATATGAAATCTGCAGCCTTATCCTCCCAAACCTTTGAATGGTATACATGGATAGGCTCAACATCAGATGGAGCCCAGCTCCAGCTCATTAAGGGAAAATGTGTCATGAAACACATGATTTCCATGATGTATAAGGACATAAAAAATGAAGCGGCCTTCCCACTTTCCCTTTGCGTCTGATATTGTGTAATCCGATCAGTTCGACTATCTGACAATAGTTTGGCCCAGTCAAAGGAACAGCCTTACGCAACTGTATGCATTAGAGGCACCCACAGGAAGAAAGAATGTGCGGTGTCCTCCCTCCCATACAATCTACAGGTCATCATTGCTATGTATTTGAACTATGGTTCCAAGGAAGATATGGAATAAACTCTGTTACTATCCTCTCTGAACTTCGCGGGGTGTGAGACCCAATCCTTGATCAAATCAGATAATCTTTTGTCATATTGCTAACATTCCTTCTATTTAAATCCTCCAGAAACTTAGCATTGTATGTAAAGTTCGGCATGGAAGACAATTTGTACATCGCCTTTAAGTGTTCTGGTCTAAAGGTACCAATAGTGACCTTCTACTCATTGATGATGGTTTTGGTCGAGATATCTACATGGTCTAGCTCCCATCGAATCATATCATAGTAATGAAGAAGATGTGGCTTGGCCGCTACTTTATGCATCTCTGCTTGGATGACGATCTTGTATTTGGTGGCCAAGTCGTCCTTCTCATTATCACTGGAATCATTTGAATAGTTCACCAATTCAGACTATAGAACCTCGGAGATGTATGACCAGCTTCTGACAGAATCAACACTTTGTGGTGAAGTATTAGAAATATTATCTGAGCCTTGCCCTAAACTCTCAACACTTTCCTTGGATGTTTTTCGTGGGGCCATGACAGAGGATTGTGATTTAGCTCTCCTGCAGTAAAAATATGTATACATACATAAATCAATTTGTTGAGAAAAGCTTCTCTGCGCAAAATAGAAATGAGCTTTGTGACACTGAAAGAAAGAGATCTATATCTTCAACCATTTAAAACCTCGACGTCCTTATGAATAGAACATTCAAATCATGTTTAGAGACAGATTTAGCAATAAAATCCATATCCTTAATTATCACTTTGCCTCATTTCCAATTAATGCCATAAATTTCGACGGTTCATGACACAAGTTGGCGCAAGGAACATTTAAATTTACCTCATAGACTACAAATATTATTATTTGTATTAAACACTGATTAAGCTGGCTTAGCTTCTTTAATTGGGCTTTCTTAGACTTTAATCAACCTTTTAGCGTTTGTCGTATCGAGAGTTTTCATTCAAACCTTTCGAGCCTCTAAAACCCTAGATCGCAATGACGCGATCTAGTTAAGAGAATATGTAATCTGGATTAAGCATTTAATTAATCATGTTTTAGTTAATATCGTGACTTCGCGACTCAGGGCTTCGAAGGTATAGTTCCCGGGAGTAGCGTATGCCGAATCGCGAAATTCTGAGATCGCGATGATGTGATTTAGTTAATCCAAAAGGTAAATTGGATTAAATGTTTAATTAATTTATATTTAAGTATTATCGTGACTTCGCGACTCGAGGTTTCAAAGGTATAGCATTTGGGAGGAGAATATGCTGAGTCGCGAAATCTTGACAGGGTTTAACTATGGTTAAAAACTATTCAACATTTACACTAACCCAGGTAACTTATTTAAATGTCTCATGATTTCACCTATCGGAGTTATGATGGTAGGGTTTTTGGAGAGAGTGAACATTGAGACACGAAACCCCGATAGCACTTGACTAAGGTTTAAGGAACTTTTACTCCCGGCTTTAACTTGAGGTAAGCCTTTTAAAAAAAATTTGCAACTTCCCGCATTAGGGCTTGTAAACAACGTGACTTGTAACTCCCGAAGCACGATATCCTGAGGTAAAAAAAGTGAAAACTCTCATTTAATGGTTAAAGGTAGTAACTTAGGAGTATAACAGCCCTCGCCACTTCACATGTCAGGACTACAGAGATTTTTTAATGAGTAAATGTCGCGAAGTAAAAGACAACTTAAATACCAGCCTCGATTTTAAGGATTATATTTAAATCAGTTGAAAAAGGCGGCTCCAAGACCCAACATGAACCTACGATAGAAATTTGCAAGGCCTAAGAAGCTTCGAAGCTCAGTGGGTGTGGTTTGGGATGGCCTGTCACGGATGACCTAGTTATTGGTTGGATCCACATGCACACCATGTTGATCCATGATGTATCCTAGGTACTAGACCATGTCCATGCCGAAGGATCATTTTTCCAAGTTTCCATAGAGCTTGTGTTGTCGTAGGGTTTGGATAACCTGTTGAATATGTTGCAAGTGTTTTTCCCAAGTCTTGTTGTAGATGAGGATGTCATCCAGATACACCACTACAAAAGTATTGATGAAAGGTCATAGGATATCATCCATCATCCTCATTAAAGTTGTTAGAGCATTTGTGAAACCAAAGGGCATGACCAACCATGAAAAAATACCTTTTCTTTACTTGAAGGTGATATTCCATACATATTGTTCTATGGGCACCTGGTGGTAACCGTACTTCAGATCAATCTTACTGAAGTATTTTTTCCCCCTTGAGTTGATCAAGGGGATCGTCGATTTTGGGAATCAGGTATCGGTTTCTTACTGTGATTTTATTTAGGGCTCGATAACCAATGCAGAGTCACCAGGTCCCTTCTTTCTTCTACACCAGCATGATTAGGCTCTCTCAAGGTGATGATTTATGATGGATGTGCCCCTTATGGAGGAGTTCTTGGATCTGGTGCTTGATCTCCTCATTCTCTAACAGAGAGCAGTGGTATACTGACCCATTGGGTAGTGGTGAGTCGAGGGTTTGATTGATGGGATGATTGACCTAACAGTGCAGAGGTACCCTAGTAGGGGATGAGAAGATATCTTTGTATTTTTCCATGACCTTGTCCACTTGCTTTTGTTGTGTAGAGAGATCGTTCATGGAGGCCCTCAATGTGGTTGCAATGTCTTGCTCACTTTGAGAGAGAATCCCTAAGAAGACAAACTTCTCAATATGAGAGATGACCTTCCTGCATTCCTTGACATAGATCAAGGAAATAGAAATATGTGGGACTACCTCAGGTATCCTATATAATTTTCGGTTCAAAGTAATAATAACATTGCAATGCCTAGACTCATATACAACATGAAGTTTTCATAAATAAGGTTGGCCCAAAAGAACATTACAAACTTCGAGAGGAGAAAAATCACAAAATACCTCATCTTTGAAGGGCTTGATGTCATACGACAAGACATACTATTGGTTGATGTAGAGATCGCTTCCTTGGTGGAGCCATCCAATGGTGTAGAGATACAGGTGTGACGTTTTTGGTAGGGCTAGCCTCTTTATGACCTCTTATGAGATGAGGTTCTTCTGGATACCACTATCAACGATAAAGTGCAGTGGGGTTCCTTTTACCCACACATGTTAATGAATTAGGTGCTTGCATCATTCCAGATCACCTAGTTCATCGGGATGGACCATGGTTCCAACAAAGGTGGCATTGGGTTATGCATCATTGATATGTCTCCCCCTTTCTGGTTCTAACTGAGAGTCAAAATCTGTATCTGATCCATAGGCTTTCACCTCAGCCACCAACGATTGCTTGGAGCGGTAATTAGTAATGTTATGCCAGGGGTTCTTATGGAAGTTGCGCCACATCCTGGTATATTTATTTGTCTTTATGATGTCCTTCTTTGCTTGCAGCCTAGAATGGTTGTCCTGAAGTTAACCTTCTTTGCTCTGTCCTTTGTTCTGTGGGTTAGGGATTCCCTTTACTTGCTCATGATGTGAGGGGTTTTCAGGCCCAGATTGCCGCATCTTTTGTTTAATCTTTTCCTCAATTTTAATGGCGTCTTTATAGGCTACGCTCAAGGACGAGATGTCCAAAAAAATCATTTCATCCTAAGTGCATATATGCAGATCACCAAAATACTTGATCACCAAATGTCGCTCAAAATATTTGATACACATATTGGTGCGCAAGGTATGGAAAATATTTTTTAACTCTGACATTGCTTGGTCTCTTTCCTACCACAAACTGGTCCATTTTGTATACAGGTCATCATAAATTTTGACGAGGTAGTATTTTTCAATGATAGTGTCTCTAAAGGACTCCTAGGTGACTATGACTATAAATAATGAGGGTTCCTCTATTTCATTTTTCTCACAGAAAGTCTCCTACTAATATTTTACATGGGGAATGACTTTGAGGTGCACACACGTAATATTTTCTCTATTCAAAAATTTATTGATAGAAAAATACCCTTCTAGCATATTCAACCATTTGTCTACAACATCTACGTCTATCTGAACTTTCAATATGGGAATATCAAAGTTGATGTGTACCTTGAAGGGGACGATGCCTCCGTTCGAGGAAGATGCGTCGCCTGTTGGTAGCCACTGAAGGAGTTGCGCAAAATTATCCATCATTTTGTTCCTCTGTTGCGTGAGGGATTCCTCGAGCAACATTTTGAAAGGATATCTTGTCGTGGCGTCTTTCTTTTGTCCTGTCATGAGAGGTCGCTAGGGTGTGCAAGAGTTTTTTTCGTCAAGAGAAACAAGCTCGAGACCCAATTTTTTGTACCTTGAGCTCATCGCCAACATACATTAAGAATGACAAGGAGAAGACCGCTCGGATACCACTGAACCAGATTTTTTGAGCAGAGCAAAAATGAATATAGATTATTATTATTATTAACACAGAGACAGAAGAATAACATAGATGTAGTAAAATTGGTTTCTATTCAATAATAAAATGCGATGAAACTATAAAATGCAGCAGAAAACAAGCTTGCTAGAATGGTGGCAGCTTATCTCCGAGAAGATATGTGATAGTTGCGCTCATTTGGAAGAAGATGGTTACAATAAGGCTCTCCAAGCCTTTTCACAATAAACAATAATGCCAAAATCCTGGACATCAAAAAACCTAACCCTAGGAGATGAAGCACCATAAGTCATGTGGGCCCCGTTGGGGTAAGTTAGTACATCAACTTCCTCGGGTCGTAACTTTTGCATACGATCTCAGTTTTAAGTGCACAATATCTTGTTGGAAAAAGGTCTATCTAAGGACTACATGATCCAGGTGGATATCGGTGGCCACCCACCTTTTCCAACTGGCTCAAAACAACTTTTTGGCAATTTTGGCAATTTACTATTTTTAGTAGGTTTTAACTTCCGGGGCCATTTTGAGGGACTAAATGGAGGTTTTTCGAGATCGAGGTTCTCAATGATAGCCAAAGGCATGATTGAGCCCCCAAAATGAATCTCCTCGATGATACCTTTCCAACGAGCTATCATACACCTAAAACGGATATCGTATGCAAAAGTTACGACCCTGGGAAGTTGATGTACTAACTTACCCAAACATGGCCCGCATGACTTTTGGCGCTTCATCTCCTAGGGTTAGGTTTTTGGATGTCTAGGACTTTTGGCATTCCCGTTTATTGTAAAAGGGCCTTTAGAGCCTCATTGAAACCATCTTCTTGCGAATGCGAGTAGCCGTCACATCTCTTCTCAGAGATAAGCTGCCACCATTCTAGCGAGTATTTCACTCTGTATTTTATAGTCTCTGTACATTTCTTTCATTAATAGAAATCGTGTATTACTGTATATCTGTGTTTATGGTTGCATATCTGATACATTTCTTCTATATTATTGAATATCTGCGATATCTCTGTGCATTTCTTTATTATATCTCCGCTCTCATTTTGTGTCGAAAATAATCCAGATCACTACACATGTTGTTGTCAGACTATAAATTTTTCACTAGTCTGACTGTGGTGAGCCCTAAAAACGTTGTTTAGGGCCTCAAAATGACCCCGAAAGTCAAGGACCAAAAAACTAGTAAAAAATTATCAAACTAGAAAATTACCAAAATGAACTAGTTAGAATAGGTGGGAGGCTACTAACATCCATCTGAATCCAGAAGTTAAAAGAGAACCAATATTTTATAATTTATAATTCAGAGTATTAAAAAAAAAACAACACCTAAAGACCAATATTAATAACCTCCAATACTAAAATGAGTGTTTGAACTAATCTAAAATACCCTTAAATTAGATAATTTGTAGACTTTGTAATACAAAAGAAGTTGATAATAAACAACAATTTCGTTAAGATACCCTACCCTTACTATTCTAAGAGATAATTTTAGCATAACTTAATATTGGCCTAGTCTCCTTACTCCTCTTCATATAAACCAATATGTAATTTCATTACCACTATATTCAAATTTATATTTAAATATACAAATATGATTAACAAAAACATTTACTGTGATTCCATTTAATTGTCCAACGCACATTTTCAATTTGTTGGCACTGTTTATGATATATGTTATTTATTAAATTTTATTATATAAAGAAAAAATATTTAAAAACTATGACTTCTCATTGAATGGAAATAATTTCATTAAAATATACATTTAAACAAACGTTGATAATATTTCCATGAAGAAAAAAATGTGGAATTTGAGTTATAGGTGAAGCAAACCTTAAGAAACACACAGAAATCTTTGATCTCAGTTGCTACAAATGATTGGAACTCTGAAAAGTAAATATATAACTATAAAGTTTTTATTAAAATGATTTTTTTTTAAATCTAATAATATAATTTTGCATACATTATTATTGTTTGTTGTTTAATATCTATTTTTTAAATGTAAAAATGAATTCAATTTATCCTCTAATTTAAGTAAACATCCTCATAAAATATCATTCAAAAAAATTAATTTCCTAAAAAGTTTTGAATACATTAATATTGATAGTTTAAAGAAATTAGTACAAAGTCATACAACTGTCCCGGTGCTTAACATTTAAGAGAGCTTTTTTTTTTATGACCTTAAGTTACAAGAAATCCCCGGTGCTTAACGTTTAAGAGAGGGACATCTGTAGACGTGTCCAAATAAAGATTCAAATGGACAAACCATACGGAGGTATATTCCACACACGTGAAAGCCTATGTCGTATCCGGCTTTATCGGAACGGAATCAGTAAAAAAACCGTTCATACACAACGAGCGTGGCAGCATAAATTTGATCACAGTGATAATGATTTCATCCTGTACATCCCACTTGCCAAAACGATGGTCTCCTTATCTTCGTGTCTTTCCTAAACTTTCTCGCCTGCTTCCTTCTATCTTCTTTTCCTTTGTTAATATTGCATAAGATGGTTGGTACAATAAATATTGGTTGATATTCATTTGTGTTAATGAGTGGTGTCATAGATTTGATATTCCTAAACTTTTTTCGTTCTTTCCCAGGGAATATTTCACCTTCACTCCCCGACAGCGGCACCAAAAGGTTATTACTCTGTAATTTTCCTTGGATATGAAAGAAAAACATAGAGGTAACTTTTTCAAACCACTTTGGGATGAAAAATGGTCTATCCAACCAGAGAAGGATCTCTCACTAAAATTATAGAATAGTAGCTAGATTTGTAAGTAAAGACATGAAGTTTATGATATGGTTGATGGAGTAGAGGAGAGGACCACTGGGTATGGAGTCATGAAGCTAAATATCAATTGCAAGGACCAATAACTAATTACTAAGTAGTCAAAACAAAGGCAAGATGGATACACTTTTCTTAGACCTTTAACTCGTTGTAGTAAGGTGGTTGAATTAAGAAAACAATCTATCAAGGAAGAGAATCTAAGAGTGGATGACTTATGTAATGAGTTTAGAGGAAAAATATGAAAGCACATGAATGTGGTGAAACTAGAGAATTATAAATGAATTTTAATTCCTAAATATCCATTCAAATATTGAATAAAATACACAAGTGAGTAACTAAGAAAGATAACACATTTACATGAAATAAATACATTCTAAGGAAAATATATCACATGAATCTTTGTTCAAAATAGTTATGCAATTCTCTATTGATCCATCTTTAACAATTCTTGAATATTACAGGCACGACAATCTTTGTTTCTCACATACCCCTCGAACCCCATTTTAAAATCCTCTTTTTCATAATATATAGGATTACATTCCACTCTAACTCAATAAGGTCAAAATATTTAGGGTTTCACATTCCAGGAGTTACAAACTAACTCCTATTTTTTAGGGTTTAGTTTTTAATTAATTAAACTTGGCTAAAACCTATAAAAATAGGTTGTAAAGATCCCTTCGAATGCCCCAAAACATGACACATGTGCAAATACTGAGAGAGGTTTTTGTAGATGAAATCACTTTTATGAAAATCGTCTTTTAGTTTGTTGATATCAATCATCATCTACTCAAAATCTGATATTGAATTTGACTGCAAAAACATTTAGCTACAGGAAATTTCACAGCAAATATGTTAATTTCTTCTTTTCCCCCAAATGAAAAACTGGGTTGGATGATTATTTGTCAGAAAATTAATGACACTATGATGCCTCTCCACGCAAAATTTCAGAAAAAAACCAGTTTCTCGTTTTAAATATATGATGGAAATAACATTTTGAAGCAACTAATTTGTTGCAAAACCATTGTACAAGAAATTTCATAGCGAATTGTATTTCATTGCGAAATCTATGCCTTTAAGCTTTCTCAACCTCTTCATAATGCAAAATTACTCTACTATATTCAATACTTTGACAATTAAACATTTGAAATATTGAGAAGCAAAAAAAACCACCAAACATTATCCTTAAAGTGTCTAATAACAAGTGGTATAACAAATATGAGAAGCTTCTCTTAACTTTGAGTCAAAGGTTAAAGCAACATCTGAACCTCAGCTGAAATTCATGCTTGCCACGTGAAGACTTTCATCATGAGTGTGCACCAATAACAAATTTGACTGCTAACATCCTTAAGTTGACAAGGAGTCACATCAAACTCCTTCCACCAGGCCTTGTCTCTATTTGATCGTTGTTTAACCTTCAAAATTTTGTAGTTATTTCCTTGAATACCTAGGTGCAGCCCCAGACACTCTACTTGACACTTGCAAGCTTTGTTTGACCTTTATTAGCTTGAAAACCCAAATAAAAACATGAGCTACAAAAATACCATAATGCTACAAAAGTTCTTGTTCAAAAATGTGATTATGTTGCACAATGAGCGAATAGGCTCATAAATTGGTGTGAAAATTATAGGGTGCCAACAGGCTCCATGTTATTTTGTCTACTATAAGTAGTAATCACTGAAGCTTAAAAAAGGATGGGATATATATTGTGAGGCATGGTGAAATTATTGGAACTTAAAATAAGATAAGTATATTAAAAATATTGACACTACTAGATGTTATATCCATATAATTTTAAAAATAAAAATTGGAGTGACAATGAAATCATTAATAAGAGGATGTGATCTAGAATTTATGAGCATAACAAAAATGAATACATATGATTATTATTCTTAACACGAAGACACAAAAATAGAAGATATACAATAACAAAGACATAATAAAATTGGTTTCTATTCAATAAGAAAACATCCTGAAACTATAAAATGCAGCAAAAAACAAGCTTGCTATAATGGTTGTGACTTATCTCTGAGAAGTGATACGACAGTTGCGCTCATTCACAAGAAGATGGTTACAATGAGGCTTTCCAATCATTTTTATAATAAACAAGAATGCCAAAACCATAGACATCCAAAAAACTAACCCTAGGAGATAAAGTGCCAAAAGTCATGTGGGCCCTATTGAGATAAGCTAGTACATCAACTTTTTGGGGTCGTAAATTTTGCATACAATATTTTTTTAAGTGCACGATATCCCATTGGAAATTTATATTTGATGACTACACATGTTGTCATAAAAATTTGACTTCATCTATATATTGATTTTGGTGAGCCCTAAAAACGTTTTTTAGGGCCTCAAAAAGGCCCTGGATGTCAGACAACCGAAAACTAGGAAAATGTTGCCAAACTAGAAAAATGTCAAAATGATCTAGTTGGAACAAGTGGGAAGCCACCAAAATCCATATGGATTAATCCTCCCCCCCCACCCCCCTTAGGAATCAATGGTATCCATTACATTGAGTTCCCCCATCATATGATGAAATTTCTGTTGAATTTGGCCCGGAGTGAGCCACTTGCCTTAGTGCAAGAGCTTTCCTACTTTGACAAATCGATAAAGCTAGACCCTTTGCTCCCGAGTGCTCTTAACCTATGTGTCCACAATATGATTACTGGATGCTTGTTGCATACAGTCAAGGTTGATCTCTATTGGTGTCAATTGTTCTGATATCTCTGAGGTGTCCAATAATTGTGTGAAGTATGGATGAAAGAGATCCACGCTGAACACTCGGTGAAAGCCAAAGAAAGGAGGAATGTTGATATGAAAATCATTGTCACCCACAACCTTGGAGATGGTGTAAGGTCCATAATGAAGTGGGTGAAGATTTCGATGGGGCCCTGTAATGTGTTCTTTCTACAAGTGTAACCACACTTTGTCTCCCACCTGAAACTTATGTGGCACCTAGTGTTGATCATGACGTTGCTTACACTTGGCATTGGAATTCCGTAAAATATCTTGAACCTATTGGAGGATGTGTTTGATATTCTCAATGAACCAAGAGGATTTGTCAGCTTTAGTTGGAGAAGGTGATGAATCTGCCAGGGTGGCCACAAGAGTTAGTGAAACATCCATGGGACCCAATGGTTGGAATCTGAACCCAACCTGAAATGGGTTGTGGTCAGTTGAGATATGTAAGGATCTTTTGTAGTTATTATAAACATAGGGAATATTCTCATCCCATGTGTTGGGGTGCTTGGAATTGTACAAGTGGAGGATATGCACCATCATACGATTGATGACCTCATTTTGGCCATCCTTCTAGGGGTGGAAGGCAGTGGATTTGGTGATTTTGGTGTCCAACAGTGACTAGAGGATCGACCAGAATGTGTTGAGGAAATGAATTTCCTGATCTGAGACAATGGTTTATGGGATTCCAAAATGTACGCATACTCATTCAAAGAATAGCTTGGAAGTGGCCTCTACTTTGATGCTCTTCTTGTAGGCTTCCAGGATCCCCATCTTGGAAAAGCGATCAACAACCAAAAAGACATGATCAATTCCCCTCTTGGTGGATAGAAGGCCCGACATGTAGTTCATTGAGATGGATTCTCATGGATTGTCAGGAGTAGAAAAGGAGGTGTATAAGCCATGCTTCTTAGTGGTCAGTTTGGAAATAGCACAGGAAGTGCACGACCTGATATAATTGTTGACATTTTGTCGAAGTTTTAGCCAGTAGAAATGCTTCCGCAACATTCCCACTGTATTTTCGGCGATGAAGTGTCCTGCCACTCGACTATAGTGGGCTTCCCAAATCAGTTTCTCTCACTCGCTTAATGGAACACATAGATGTTCTAGTTGGAAGAATATCCCATCTTGAAGATGGAAATTAGTGACAACTGCATTTGCGCCCAACATTTGGTATGTGTTTGCTAAGTCAGGGTCTATCTCATAGCGGCTAGGCCATCTAGAGGTATCTTGACCACAAGAGTCCAACACCGTGGTGAGTGTCATGATTGGAGGCCAGTTGAGGAAATAAATGACTCAGTTGGTACTGTTGGTTTTATACTTTATGTTGAGGTGGAACTGCTGCAGGTATGTGGACCACTTATGATGGATGTCATTCTGCAATTTTCCTTGTGTATGCATGAACTGCAATGACTTATGATGCGTGTAGATGACTATCTCCTTCTCGAGAATGTAATGTCTCCACTAGCAGCAGGATTTCAAAATGGAGTACATTTATTTGTCGTAAGTAGGGTACTTACGAACAACATTTGATAGTGTCTCACTATGTTAGCCCACACAGTAGTCATGTTGAGTGAGAACTGTGATCACAACATAGTTTGAAGCATCTGTCTCGATCAGAAAGGGTTTTTGCAGGTTTGGTAATGAAATTATGAGGGCTAAGCACAAGCACTTCTTTAAATCATCAAACGCTTGTTGTTGGGACAAGCCCCACATAATTTTTTCCTTACCACCACCCTTGGTTACTTGGCTAAGGGATCATGCAATATGAGAGAATCCCAACACGAACCTGCGATAGAAATTGGCAAGGCCTAAGAAGCTCAGTGAGTGTGGTTGGGGATGGTCAGTCGTAGATGACATGGATATTGGCTAGATCCACATGCACACCATTTTGATCCATGATGTATCTTAGGTACTGGACCTTGTCCATGCTGAACGAACATTTTTCCAAGTTGGTATATAGCTTGTGTTGCCGCAGGGTGTGCAGAACCTGTTGAATATGCTGCAAGTTTTATGCCCAAGTTTTGTTGTAGATGAGGATGTCATCTAGATACACCACTACAAAAGTATTGGTGAAAGGTCACAGGATATCGTCCATATTCCTCATGAAAGTTGTTGGAGCATTTTTCAAACCAAAGGGCATGGACAAGCATTCAAAAATACATTCTTTTGACTTGAAGGAGGTCTTCCATACATCTGTCTGTTCTATGGGCACCTAGTGGTAACCAGAATTCAAATCAATCTTACTGAAGTATTTGGCCCCCTTGAGTTGATCAAGGGGATAGTCGATTCTTGGAATCAGGTATCGGTTCCTGACTGTGATTTTATTTAGGGCTCGATAATCAATGAAAAGTTGTTAGATCCCATCTTTCTTCTGCAACATCATGATTGGGATCCCACAAAGTGATGATATGGGACATATCTACCCCTTGTGGAGAAGTTCTTGGATATGTCGCTTGATCTCCTCATTCTCTAATAAAGAGTGATGATGGACTGGAACATTGGGTAGAGGTGCGTCCGGGGTTAGATCGATGGGATGATTGACCTAACAGTGCAGGGGTACACTGGTAGGTGACGATAAGATATATTTTTATTCTTCCACGACCTTGTTCGCTTGCTTCTGTTGTGTTGAGAGTTCGGTCGTGGAGGCCCTGGATGTGACTGCAATCTTTGGTTCACTTTGAGAGCAAATCACGAAGAAGACAAACTTCTCGGTCTGAGAGATGACCTTCCTGCATTGCTTGGATAGATCAAGGAAGTAACACTAGGTGAGATTGCCTCAGGTATCCTGTATAGTTTCTTATTCAAAGTAATAATAACACTATAATGCCTAGAATCATATACAACATAATGTTTCCGTAAATAAGGTTGGCCCAAAATAACATTACAAAATTTGAGAGGAGAAAAATCACACAGTACCTCATCTTTGATAGTCAACTTGGTGCACAAGGTATGGAAGATATTTGTGAACTCTAGCATTGCTTCGTCTCTTTCCTGTCGCAGAGTGGTCCATTTTGTCTACAGGTCGTCATAACTTTCGACAGGGTAGTATTGTTCCTTGATAGCATTCTTGAAGGACTCCCAGATGACTACGACTATAAATAATGAGTGTTCCTCTATTTCCTTTAGCTCACATAAAGTTTCCCACCAATATTTGACATGGGGAACGATCTTGAGGATCACAAATGTAATCTTTTCTCTGTTTGAAAAGTTATGGATAGAAAAATACCCTTCTATCAGATTTAACCATTTGTCTACAACATCTGCGTCTATCTGACCTTCAAATATGGTAATATCAAAGTTTATGTGTACCTTTAAGAGGGTGGTGCCTCCATTCGAGGAATATGCATCCCCTGTTGGTAGCCGCAGAAGGACTTGCATAAAACTATCCATCATTTTGTTCCTCTAATGCGTGAGGGCTTTCTCGAGCAACATTTTTAAAGTATCTCTTGTCCTACCGTATTTCGTTTCTCTCACCATGAGAGGTCTCTTGGGTGTGTGAGATATTTTTTCCTCAAGAGAGACAAGCTTGATACCCAATTCTTGGTACCCCAACCTTGTCGGGGACATGCATTAAGAACAACAAGGAGAAGACCACTATGATACCCAATTCTTAACAAGGAGGCATAAGAATAAAATGGATAGAATAATAGAGATACAGTAAAACTATTTTCTATTCAATAAGAAAATGTGTTGAAACTGTAAAATGCAGCGGAAAACAAGCTTACTACAATAGTGGCGACTTATCTCTAAGAAGAGATGTGATGGTTGCACTCATTCGCAAGAAGATGTTTGCAATGAGGCTCTCCAAGTATTTTTACAATAAACAAGAATTCCAAAATCCTAGACATCAAAAAACCTAACCCTAGGAGATGAAGTGCCAGAAGTCATGTGGGCCCCGTTGGGGTAAGCTAGTACATGAACTTCCCACGATCGTAACTTTTTCATACGATCTCTATTTTGGGAGCATGATATCCCGTTGGGAAGGTCTATCCGAGGACTACACATGTTTCCATTAAATTCTAACTTTTTCTATACCCTAACTATGGCGAGCCCTAAAAACGTTGTTTAGGGCCTCAAAATGGCCCTGAAAGTCACAAACCTAAAAACTAGGAAAACATTGTGAAACTGGAAAACTGCCAAAATGAACTAGTTGGAATATGTGGGAGGCCACCGACATCCAAGTGAATCAGGAAGTTAAAAAAGCACCGATATTTTATAATTTATAATTCAGAAAATCTAAAAAAAAATCTAACACTTAAGACCAATATTCATAACCTCCAATACTAAAATGAGTGTTTGAACTAACCTAAAACACCATTAGATTAAATAATTTGTAGACTTTGTAATACAAAGAAAGTTGATGATGAAGTTTCATTAACATGCCCTACCCTTACTAATCTAATAGATGATTACAACATAACTTGATATTTTTCTAGGCTTCTTACTCCTCTTCATATAAACGAATATGTAATTTCATTTCCACATATTAAAATTTATATGCAAATATACAAATTTGATTAATACAAACATTTATTGAGATTCCATTTAATTGTCCAACACACATTTTTTTTTATTTTAGTCTCTATACTATCGTGATAAATTTATTAAAATGTTACTTTGCTGCCACTATTTTTGATATATTTTATTTATTAAATTTGATATATTTTATTTATTAAATATGTTTATGATATATTTTATTTATTAATTTTTTTTTATATAATAGAAAAAATATTTTTAAACGATGACTTCTGATTGAATGGAAATAATTTCTTTGAAATACACATTTAAACAAAAGTTGATAATATTTCCACGTTGATAATATTTTCATTAAGAAAAAATCTGGAATTTAAGTTATACGTGAAGAAAACCTTAAGCACCGCACAAAAATCTTGATCTCATTTTCTACAAATGATTAGTAACTATTAAAATTAAACAAGTTTTTATTGAAATATTTTTTTTGGAATCTTCCAATATAAATTTGTACAAATTATTAACTTTTGTTCTTTAAAATCTATTTTTTGAATGTAAAAATGGATTCATCATGTTGAAAAAAAACCTAGATTGTTTAGATTATACATAAATAATTACTCAAATTTATATATGTAACAATTTATCACCGGATTTTGAATAAATATTCTCCTAAAATATCACTAAAAAAAATAATTTCCTAAAACATTTAGGATATAGCCGTATTGATAGTTCTAAGAAATTCGTACAAAGTCATACGGTTGTCCCTGGTGCTTAACGTCCCCGATGCTTAATGTTTAAGAGAGGGACAACTGTAGACGCGTCGAAATAAAGATTCAAATGGACAAACCATACAGAGGTATATTCCACACACATGAATGCCTATGTCATATCTGGCTTTATCAGAACGAAATCTGTAAAAAACAAGTTAATATGGGAGCAATCTTTCCTCCTGATGTTCATTTTTTAAGCAAAAAAATGGATCTGAATTCAGTGAAAAATTTAAGGGTAGTTTGAGTTTCGATGGATCAATGGTACATGAATTACCTCAAAGGTTTTGTCCCATTTTAAACCAACTCAAATGCTCAGAAAATCGATCAGAGTTCTGGATTGGATGGAAATTTAAAAGCGAGCCAACGAAAAACCTGTTGGAAAAGTAGCTCTGAAAAAAAGATATGTAATCCCAACCCGACCTGAAAGGGGCTATGGCTAGTTGAGCTATGTAGGGCTTGGTTGTAGATATTATAGACATAGGGAAGACTCTCATCCCATGTGCGGGGGTGTTTTGAATTATACATGCACAGGATATGTATGACCATCCGATTGAGGACCTCAGTTTGGCCATCTGTCTGGGGCTGGAAGGCAGTGGATTTGATGAGCTTAGTATCCAACATTGAACAGAGGCTCGACCAAAATGAATTGAGGAACCAAATATCACAGTCTGAGATAATGGTTTGTGGGATCCCAAAATGTACCCATACTCATTCAAGGAAAAGCTTAGTAGTGGGTTCTGTTGTGATGTTCTTCTTTTAGGCGGCTAGAATCGTCATCTTCAAAAAGTGATCAACAACCACAAAAACATAGTCATTTCCCTTCTTGGTGGATGGGAGGCCCATCATGTAGTCCATTGATATGGATTCCCATGACCTATTAGGAGTAGGCAGAGGGGTGTACATGCCATGTTTCTTAGTGGTCGGTTTGGCAATAGCGCAGGCGGTGTAGGACCTGATAAACTTGTTGACAACCTATCGAAGTGTCAGCTAGTAGAAATGTTTCTACAGCACTGCCACTGTCTTTACGATGTCAAAGTGTCCTGCCACCCGACTATAGTGAGCTTCCCAAATCATCTTTGCGCGCTCGCTTGATGGAACACAAAGACGACCTAGATGACACAAAAACCCATGTTGAAGATGGAAATTATCGACCATTGAGTTGGAAACCAACATTTGGTAGGTGGTGGAGAAGTCAAGGTCTATCTCGTAGAGGTGGGGCCATCCAGAGGTCTTGTGGTCGCAAGAGTCTAGCATCGTGGTGAGTTCCGCGACTAGAAGTCGGCTGAGGCAGTCGACAACTTGGTTGGTACTTCTTGTTTTGTACTTGATATTGAGGTGGAACTGCTGTAAGTATGTTGACCACTTCTTATGGTGGTCATTTTGAAAATTTCCTTGGGTCTGCATGAACTGTAGTGGCTTGTGATCAGTGTGGAAGATTGTCTCCTTCCCAAGAATGTAATGTCTCCACTAGCAGTAGGCTTGCACAATGGAGTACATTTATTTGTCGTAAGTAGGGTACTTACAGAAAACATCTGATAGTGTGTCACTATCATATGCCATGGGGTGGACGTGTTGAGTGAGAATAATGCCCATAGCATAGTCTAAAGCATCTGTCTCAATCTCAAAGCAATGTTGCAGGTTCAATAATGAAAGTACCAGGGATGAGCATAAACACTTCTTCAAGTCATCGAAGGCTTGTTTTTGGGACATGCCGCACACAATTTTTTCCTTACCGCCATCCCTAGCTACTTGGCTGAGGGCCCATGCAATATGAGAGAATCCCTTCACAAACTTGTGATAGAAATTGGTGAGGACCAAGAATCTATGAAGTTTAGTGAGTGTGGTTGGGGCTGGCTAGTCACGAATGACCTAAATCATAGCTGGATCCACATGCACACCATGGTGATCAATGATGTGGCCTAATTAATGGACCCTGTCCATGATGAAGGAGCATTTTTCCAAGTTTGCATATAGTTTGTGTTGTCAGAGGGTGTGCAGAACCTGATGAATATGTTGCAAGTGTTCCGCCCAATTCTTGTTGTAGATGAGGATGTCATCCAAATATGCCACTACAAAAGTATTGGTGAATGGTCGCAGGATATCGTCCATCATTCTCATAAAATTTGCTAAAGCATTTTTCAAACCAAAGGGCATGACCAACCATTCAAAAAGACTATCTTTTGACTTAAAGGAAGTCTTCCATACAATTATTTGTTCTATTGGGACTTGGTGGTAGCTAGACTTCAGATCAATATTACTGAAGTATTTGGCTCCTGTGAGTTGATCAAGAAGGTCATCGATTCGGGGAATTGGGTACTGGTTTCTCCTCATTTTCTAACAAACAACAGTGGCAGACTGACCCATTGGGAAACAATGTGCTTAGGGTTAGATCGATGGGATGCTTGACCTGACAGTGCAGAGGTACCTTGGTAGGAGAGGAGAAGATATCTGAGTATTCTTCCATGACCTTATTCACTTGCTTTTGTTGTGTGGAGAGATTGGTCGTGGAGGCCCTAGATGTTGTTTTGATCTTTCGCTCACTCTGAGAGAGAATCAAGAAGAAGATAATTTTCTCATTCTCAGGGATGACTTTCCCGCGTTGCTTGGCAGAGATCAAGGAAATAACACTAGGATGGATTGCCTCAGGTATCCTATACAATTTCATGTTCAAAGTAATAATAACACTACAAGGCTTAGACTCATATACAACGTGACATTTCCATAAATAATGTTGGCCCAAAAGAAAATTACAAACTTCAAGGGGAGAAAAATTACACAATACCTCATCTTTGAAGGGCTTGATGTCGTACGTCAGTCGGCACTATTGGCTGACGTGGAGATCGCTTCCTTAGCGGAGCCATCCAATGGTGTAGGGTTTTCGGTGTGGCGTTGTCGACAGGCCCAGTCGCTTGATGAGCTCTACTGATATGAAGTTCTTCTAGATACCGCTATCAATGATGAAGTGAAACATAGTGCCTTTTAGCCACATTTGTGAATGGAAGAGGCACTCTCATTCTTATGACTTGTCTGGTTCACCAGGATAGAGGAGACTAGAGCTTGGTGGTAGCAACAGTGGCATTGGGTTCCATGTCAATGATCTGTCTTCCCCTTTCTGTTTCTGAATCAGAGTTAGAACCCGCATCTGAATCAGAGGATTTCACTTCGACCACCAATGACTGCTTTAAGCGACAGTCACCAGTTTTATGCCAAGGGATCTTATGGAAGTTGCACCACTTCCCGGTATCTCTTTTTGTCTTTCTGGTGTCCTTCTTTTCTTGTGGCTTGGATTGGTTGTCCTGATACTACAATTTTTTCTTTGTCCTTTGTTGTGTGGGTTGGGGCCGCCCTTTCCTGGCTTTTGTTGTGTGGGGTTCCCAGACCCAAATTGTCGAGTCTTTTGTTTGAGCTTCTGCTCGATTTTGACGGCATATCAGTAGGCCGCTCCCAAGGACGAGATTTCTAGAAATTCCATTTCGGTTTGGATATATCTATGCAGATAACTAGATGTATCTTTGAGTCTTTGATACCCAACATGGTGCACAAGGTATGGAAGATATTTGTGAACTCTGGTATTTCTTGGTCTCTTTCTTTCCGCAGTGTGGTCCATTTGGTATACAAGTCGTCATAACTTCTGACAAGGTAGTATTGTTCCTTAATAGCATCCCTTAAGGATTCTCAGGTGGCCATGACTGTAAAAAATTAGGGTTCCCTTATTTCCTTTTGCTCACAGAAAGTTTCCCACCAATCCTTGACACGGGGAATGACTTTGAGGAGTGAAAAAGTAATCTTTTATCTATTCGAAAAGTTATGAACAAAAAAATACCCTTCTAGTAGATTCAACCACTTGTCTACAACATCTGTGTCTATCTGACCTGCAAATATAGGAATATCAAAATTGATTTGTACCATGAAGGGGGCGGTGTGTCCGCTCCATGAAGATCTGTCTCTTGTTGGTAGTCGTCGAAGTATTTGCACAAAATTATCCATTACCGCATTCCTCTTTTGTGTGAGGGATTCCTCAAGAAACATTTTGAAAGGATCTTTTGTCCCATCATTTTTATTTTCTCCTGCCCTGAGAGGTCACTTGGGCGCAGTAGAGATTTTTTCCTCAAGAGAAACAAGCTCGAGACCCAATTCTTTGTACCCCGACCTCATTGGGGACATCTCTGATACCATTGATCCATATTTTATGAGAAAAACAAAATGAATATAGACTATTAAAATATTCTTAACACAAAATAATAGAGATACAGTAAAACTGGTTTTCTATTCAATAAGGAAATAAGTTGAAACTATAAAATGTAGCGAAAAACAAGCTTGATCAAATGGTGGCCGCTTATCTCTGAGAAGAGATGTGATGGGTGTGCTCATCTGCAAGAAGATGGTTACAATGAGGCTCTGAACGACTTTTACAATAAACAGGAATGTCAAAACCGCTAGACATCTGAAAACCTAATCCTAGGAGATAAAGTGCCAAAAGTCACGTGGGCCCCGTTGGAGTAAGTTAATACATCAATTTCCCGGGATTGTAATTTTTGCATACGATCTTTGTTTTAGGTGCACGATAGCCTATTGGAAAGGTCTCACTAAGAAGGAAAATTTTTGGCTCACCCAGGTCAACGATTTCGATGGTCACCTAGGCCCCAAATCCCAAAAAATGTTGTTTAGGGCCTCAAAATGGCCCTGAAAGTTTGGAACCCAAATAACAACTAAGGTGAAAAATTGTTTTTCGAACCAGCGGAATAGGTTGGTGGACACCGATATCCATGTGGATTAGGAGCTCCTGTCTTGTCGTCTTTCTTTCATCCCGCCATGAAAGGTCACTTGGGCATGCGAGAGATTTTGTCCTCAAGAGAAACATGTTCGAGACCCAATTCTTTGTACCTTAGCCTTGTCGGGGACATGCATTAAGAATGACAAGGAGCAGACCACTCTAATACCACTCATCCATATTTTATGAGAAGAAAAAAAATGAATATAGATTATTATTATTCTTAACACGAAGACACAAGAATAACATATTTACAATAACAAAGATACAATAAAATTTGTTTCTATTCAATAAGAAAATGTGTTGAAACTGTAAAATGCAGTGGAAAACAAGATTGCTAGAATGGTGGCAGCTTATCTCTGAGAAGAGATGTGACGATTGCGCTCAATCGCAAGAAGATGGTTACGATGAGGTTGTCCAAGTCTTTTTACAATAAACAAAAATGTGAAAATCCTAGACATCCAAAAACCTAATCCTAGGAGATGAAGCGCCATAAGTCATGTGGGCCCCATTGAGGTAAGCTAGTACATCAACTTCCCGAGGTCGTAACTTTTGCATATGATCTTGTTTTTAGGTGCATGATATCACGTTGGAAAGGTATATCTGAGGAATACATATGTTGTCGCCAGAATTTGAATTTTTCTATAGACTGATTGTGGCGAGCCCTAAAAAATTTGTTTACGGCCTCAAAACAACCTCGAAAGCCAGGGACCCAAAAACTAGGAAAAAACCGTCGAACTAGAAAACTGTCAAAATGAACTAGTTGGAATAGGTGGAAGGCCACTAAGATCCATCTCGATCAGGAAGTTAAAAGAGCACCAATATTTTATAATTTATAATTCAGAGAATCTAAAAAAAAATCAAACACTCAAGACCAATATTCATCACCTCCAATACTAAAATGAGGGTTTGAACTAACCTAAAACACCCTTAAATTAAATAATTTATAAACTTTGTAATACAAAAAGAGGTTAATGATGAAAACCAATTTTTTTAACAAACCCTACCCTTACTAATATAAAAGATAATTTCAACATAACTTAATATTTTCATGGTTTGCTTACTCCTCCTCTTCAGATAAAGCAATATGTAATTTTATTTCCACCATATTCAAATTTATATTAAAATATACAAATTTTATTAACAAAAACATTTAATGTGAATCTAAAAGATAATTTCAACCTAACTTAATATTTTCATGGTTTGCTTACTCCTCCTCTTCACATAAAGCAATATGTAATTTTATTTCCACCATATTCAAATTTATATTCAAATATACAAATTTCATTAACAAAAACATTTAATGTGATTCCGTTTAATTGTCCAACACATATTTTTATTTTATTTTACTCTCTATACTATCGTGATAAATTTATTAAAATGTTACTTTGCTGCCACTGTTTATTTTAGTCTCTATACTATCGTGATAAATTTATTAAAATGTTACTCTGCTGCCACTGTTTATGATATATTTTATCTATTAAATTTTATTATATAACAGGAAAATATTTTAAAATGATGACTTGTCATTGAATGGAAATAATTTCATTGAAATATACATTTAAACAAACAAAGGTTGATAATATTTCCACGTTGATAATATTTCCATTAATATTTACGTTATAGGTGAAGCAAACCTGAAGCACCGCACAAAAATCTTTGATCTCATTTTCTACAAATGATTAGGAACTATTAAAATTAAACAAGTTTTTATTGCAATAATTTTTTTTAGAATCTTTCAATATAGATTTGCACAAATTATTATTATTATTTTTTTTTAAATTTATTTTTTCGAAGTTAAAATATAATAATTTCCTACATCATTTAGAATACAGATTTGCACAAATTATTATTATTATTTTTTTTAAATTTATTTTTTCGAAGTTAAAATATAATAATTTCCTACATCATTTAGAATACAGCCATATTGATAGTTACAATAAATCTGTACAAAGTCATACAGCTGTCCCCGGCAAGGATGGAATTTGACGGGCAAATTGCCCGTCACGGGGTGCTTAACGTTTAAGAGAAGGACATATGTAGACGTGTCCAAATAAAGATTCAAATGGACAAACCATACGGAGGTATATTCCACACACGTGAATTCCTATGTCTTATTCGGCTTTATCAGAACGGTATCTGTAAAAAACAGGAGTAGGTTAATATGGAAGCAATCTTTCTTTCTTCCCGTTCTTTTTTGTTTTTTAAGTAAAAAATAGATTTGAATTTAATCAAATTTTTAAGGGTAGTTTGAGTTTAGATGGATCAAAGTTTTATGGATTATTTCAAAAGTTTTTTTCTATTTTAAATCAATTCAGATGCTCACAAAATTTATCAAAGTTCTGGACTGTCTGGAAATTTAAAAACGAATCAATAAAAAACCTAATAAAAAAGTAACTCTGGAAAAAAATTACTCTTGAATTAACCCACTCAATTAAGAAAAACAATGAACGTGGCATCATAAATTTGATCACAGTGATAATGATTCCATCCTGTAGATCCCACTTGTGAAAACTATGGTTTCCTTATCTTCATGTCTTCCCTAACAACTCGAAAATTAAGTGTTAACGTTCTACTATCTTAATATAGTCTCTGCCAGGTCTCGTGATTCAGAATGAAAGGTTTTTCATATAGTGAATTTAGATAGATTCAATGATACAAGCTGCCAAGAATGGTTAGATATCATTTTCGAAATTCAGACCTCCCAGAATGGTTCCACGCTTGCTTGATGGAACACAAAGACGACCTAGACGACACAACAACCCATGTTGAAGATGGAAATTATCAACCATTGAGTTGGCACCCAACATTTGGTAGGTGGTGGAGAAGTCAACGTCTATCTCATAGAGGTGGGGCCATCCAGAGGTCTCATGGTCGCAAGAGTCTAGCATCG